>JAWWLR010000166.1:25021298-25037190 GCA_035041075.1 Acraspis erinacei | reverse complement strand
TCACTTTCCCTATTGAACATTTTACTGTCGTAAACTACGTCGGAAAAAACGTTGAACGCTGTGTCGGAAAATAAGTGGGAGCCGACGTCTTAAACTACGTCTTAACCGATTTAGGACGCTGCGTAAAAAAGGCATAGGGTCAGGTATTTTAAACTACGTCGGAACCGACGTAGCACGCTGTGTCAAAGAAGACGTAAAATCCGACGTCTTAAACTACGTCAGAACCAATGTAGGACACTGCGTCGGAAAATACGTAGGATCCGACTTTCTAAGATATGTCGGAACCGAAGTATGACGCTTGAAAAAAAAGACGTAGGATCCAACGTCTTAAACTAGGTGGGACGCTGAGGCGAAAACGACGAAGGACACTGCGTCAACAAAGACATGACACTGTGTCAATAAAAAAAGTCTACAGTCAGAGATTTTTTTTGGTAGAATATAAATAATTTTATTATTGTATGTTTCAATTATTATAAATAAATACAATTCACAAATAGCCAAATATTGTAATCTTTGTCGAAAAACATTAGTTCAAGAATAAAAATGTTTTAAATTATTGTGAGAGTGATCGTTAGTCACAATTTTTATAAGCATTAACAATTAACTTTTAAATTGGTGTATAAAATTCTAAAAAGTAATAAATGTTTAATATATTTGTTAAATAAAAACAATTGTTGATTTTTTAAACACATGAAATAAGTAAATATAAAACTTTGACCAGGAAAATAATTTTTTTGCACTAAAACTGCTTTAAATGTTTGCAAGAGATTTGCAGTCATTATTTATATGTAAAGTTAAAAATAAACCATTGTTATTATCCATTGTTATTATTCATTGTTATTATTCATTCTTATTATTTAATTTCAAAAAAAATTCTCTCACTACTTCAAACCAATTACTTCTTACTGACGTGGGATTCTGCGTCAGAAGAAACACTGCGTCAGAAAAGATGTAGAAAACTGCGTCAGAAAACGGGTAGGACACTTTGTCAGAAAAAACGTTATTACACTGCGTCATAAAAGACGTAGGACACTATGTCAGAAAAAACATAGGACACTGTGTCAGAAAAAACGTAGGACACTGTGTCTGAAAAGACATAAGATCCGACGTCGTAAACTACTTTGTAACTGTTGTAGGTCGCTGCGTCGGAAAATACGAAGGACACTGTGTCGCAAAAGACGTAGGGGTAGACGTCGTAAACTACGTCGGAACCGGCGAAGGACGCTGCGTCGTAAACTGCGCAGGATCCGACGTCATAAACTACGTCAGAACCGACGTAGGACACTACATCGAAAAAAAATCCTACGTCCTAAAAAAATAAAATATTCGGTGTAAATAGTTAGTTTATTATTAAAAAAGGTCAACAAATTTCACAAATAAAGTTCTTAGAAATCTGTAAATACGAAAATGAAACAAACAAACATGCATAACGATTTAGCTTTCTTCATAAATCGCTAACTATTTTATTGCTATATAATTCAAGTTAAATACACGATTTTCTCAAAATTCAGTTTATGAAAATTTAAATTCCTTAAAATAGAAAATTGTACGTATTTTTATGGATTTCGTAACAAATAAAACTAAAAGTTTTTTTTATAAAGGATGACCCTACATTTTTAATGACAATTGTAGAAGCCTATTTTTAAATTAACTTTTTATAATTATTTATAATTATTTATTTTGCGCAAATTGTGGCAAAAAATGCAGTTTCGCAGATTTGATTTTTTTCTCTGAAAAAAAAACAAATTAATAATAATGGCTTGGTTTTATTTCAAAAAATTATAGTTGGTGTGTGAAAACTTGTCATAATTAACATATTTATTGCTATTAACAATTTTATTCACACACTCAATTTGGCTATTTTACTTAGATATATTTTGTATGCCCCACTAAACCTTAGTAGCATCGTTTAAACTATACTTTCGACTATACAAAGATACAAAATTTACATTATTAATAACAAATGTTATAAAAAACACCTATTAATTTTTCCTTACTGAAAAACTTTTTTTACAATAAATATTTTCATCATTTAATTTATTATTGATTCCTAAATTTAAAAAAATAAACGTAAAAATAATTAGGATTGTTATTAACAAATTTAAAAATAAATACCCATGTTATGGATTCTTATGTGGAAAATTAATTTTTTCTTTCTATAACTTTCCAAACTAAACTAAACTAATAAATATAATCAACAACAAATAGTTCTTATTATTATTAATAATTTATTTTGCAACTCCATAAGATAAAAATCAATAGAATAAATTAAGATCGAAAGCTAATATGTGAGATTAATTATTAGAATAACATGATTTTCATTACTATTAAACGTATTACGAGCAGAATATATTATTCTGTGTTAAAATAAAGAAATTATAAGTCTGATATATTTATTGATAAAATTATTGATAACCATTATAATGACTAGAACTTTGTTCTGAAAAGCTTGATAGAGAAAAATTAATTACTTTCCTGTAAAGGTTTGAATTCAGAAATTATTAACATTAACAATAATATAAATGATAAATATAATTTTTTATTGTTGATTAATTTGTTGAGAAAGTATTAAATATATTTACATTAAACTTCCTATCATTAATGAACAAATTTATGATAATATTTGTTGTAAAAACAAATTTTTCACCCAGGAAAAGCTCAAAATAGATGTTTCGTTTAAACAAATTGTTATTATAAATTAACATATTAGATTTTTATAATCTGAAATCGCTTTTTAAACGAAGTTGCTAGGGTTTAGTCAAAGCAAAAGATCTTTGTTTGAGTTAAGTAGCTAAATTAATTCTTTTTAAACTGTTAATAATAACATTATTGTTAATTATAAGCAGCTTTGAGACTTTAAAATAGGCTTCAGCAATTGTAGTTTAAAATAATTTGCTCCACAGAAAACGACATAGATGACTATTTGTTTATAAACATTTTTTATACAAATTTCAAGATAAATTTAATTATTTATAGTTCTTAAGTATATTTTCATTTAAATATGATACATATTAAGAAAGTTTATTTATTCATTTTGGAAAAAAAAACAAATCTGAATTTTTCCATTTTTGCTACACATTGCGTTAAATGAATAATTTTAAAAATCAATTATTATTCATTTACTATTTTCATTTCCGACGGAGTTTATAACGTGGGATTGTATATCGTTTCGGACGTACTTGACGGCGTCGTCTTTGACGTGGTTTTTAGGTGGTTTACGACGTTGAACCCTACGTAGTTTACGGCTTAGTTTCCTATGCAGTTGACGACGTTGGATCCTACGCAGTTTTCGACATTCTTTCCGAAGTAGTTTGCGACTTCGGATCCAAGGGGAAGTCGTTTCTGACGCTGAGCCCCACGTAGTTTATAATGCAGTTTATGGCGTCGAATCCTACGTAGTTCTCTATACGTACTTAACGAGTTCGTTTCTGACGTTGTGTCCTAAGCAGTTTATGATGTAGTTTACGATGCTATTTTGATCGCAGCGTCCTACACAGTTTTCGGTGTAGTTTATGATGTAGCTTATGACTTCGCTTACGAAATGGTTTCTGACGTGGTCTTCTACGTTGCTTATGACGTATATTTCGACATAGTTTATGATTTAAGATCTTACGTCGTTTTCGAAGTAATTAACGATGTCGTTTCTGAGTTTGTGTTCTACATAGATTACAACGTAGTATGCAACTGCGGATCCCACGTAGTTTTCAACATACCTAAACAAGTTTCTGACATACTTTCCTACGTAGTTTACGACGCAGTTAATAAACTTGCATTCCTACGTCATGTTCGTCGTACTTAACGGCGACGTTTCTGAAGTAGTGTCCTACGTAGTTTTCTGCGTAGTTTATGGCTCAGTTTACACCATTTCATCCTACGTAGTTTTCGACGTACTTCAAGACGTTTCTTAGATAATGTTCCACGTAGTTTTCTACGTATTTTACCTTATTAATTATTACCTATTTTACTTTCGACGTAACCCCGTTTCACTGATTATCTGCGACCTTTCATAAAACCAGGTTTTTCTGTATAATATGAGTAAATATCCTCAGCATTTTCCTTGATCTACTGTTTTTAAGAATGAGAGTATTAGTACAGTTCGGAAATGATGTAGTCGTGAAACTAAAATAAGGAAAATAGAAATTTCTGCATGTCAATATCAGATGGAAGTTCTCTTTAATTTTCCGATAATTAAAGGTGTATGAAAGTTCACAAAGACGTAGAATGTTTTTGTCAATGAAAGGAATTTCAAGAAATAATGGGTTTAGAAGAAGGATTTGCAAAAGATTTCAAAGAATTTCCGTCAGTTTCGTCATTTGATGAAAGAGTCGTCAAAGCTAGGGATGGACGACCTCGATTCGATTATTTATTTAAGGGACGTAAAGTTATTTTTAGGGATTTTAAAGTACTGTACCAGATTCCGAAGGATGTCACAAATTTCAAAGGATTCTACAGAATTAAAAATTTTTTGAAATAAATTTCAAAAAATTCCTAAAGATTCTAAGGGATTTCGTATAATTCCCAACGTTTTCATAGAATTTTGCAGATTTTGAGTGATTGCAAAAGGTTACCAAGGAGTTCCCAGAACTTCTATAAATTATAGAGTAATTTACGGGATTTTTTGATTGTCAAACAATTGCTAAAGACTTCAAAGGATTTTCCTAAATTTCAAGAAATTTCAAAAGATTTAAAAGTATTTGAATTGTTTAAAAGGTATTTCCAAATACTTTAGAGGATTTTTAAGTATTTCAAGATATTGCACAATATTCATAAACATTCTAAAGAAATTCACAAATAATTTGATAGAATTTAAGAATTCCAAGAGATTCAACCAGATTTCCTAGGATTTGATAAAATTTCGAGAAATTTCAAGATATTTTTAAGGATTTCAATAGTTTTCTAGGGAGTTCCTAATATTTCAAAGGATTTTAAATAATTTAAAGAGATTGCGGAAAAGTCCCAACGATTTCAAAAGATTTCCCAAAACTTTGAAAGATTTCAGAGTATTTTACGACATTTTAAAGAATTTTAGGATTTTTTTCAATTGTAACGAATTTCAAGAAATTTCAAATGATTTCAAAGGATTTAAAAAAATGTAAAGGAATATTAAGAGATTTTAAAGTATTTTAATTATTTTTAAGCGATTTTAAATTATTTTAAAGAATTTTAGAGAAATCTAAATAACTTCAAGAAATTGCGAAAGATTACTAAGCTTTTCATAGTATTTCCCTGAATTTCTAAAAAATTCAAAGTATTTTACGGGAAATGCATAGATGTATTTTCTTAGATTTTAAAGAATTTCAAAAAGTTTCGAAGGATTTTAATGAATTTCAATAGATTTTAAAGGACTACCAACGTTTTTAAATAATTTTAACGAGATTTCAATGAATATTAAGAGATTTAAGAGCATTTCAATAGTTTTCAAGGGCAGTTTAAATATTTCGAAAGATTTTAAAGGATTTCTGGGGACTGTTAAAAATTCCCATGGATTTGATAGGAGTTCAAAACATTTCCCAGAAGATCGATAGATTTTAGATTGTTTTATGGCATTTTAAGTAACTCTAAGCAATTTGTTTGCATTTTTAAGAATTTGAAGGAATTTGAAAAAGAATTCCAGATTTTAAGAGAAATTAAAAGTATTTCAAATGGTTCAACGAGATTTTAAAACATTTAAAATGATTTCACGACTTTTTAAAGAATTACAAATTCTCTTGAAATTTCGGAGATTTCTAAGAATTTACAGAAATTTTTAAAGATTTAAAGATATTTCTAGAGTCTAAAAAATTGCAAGGAATTCAAAAGCATTTCGGTGGACTCTGAATTATTATTAATTGAAAAGTCTAAAAAATAAATTTTCTCTAGATGTTTAATTCAAAATAAGTTCTATTTTTATAAATTCAGTTTAACATGTGATTAATCTGAAAACCCGTAAGGTAATCGGTACAATTATTATTAGCCACTTCAAAAATGTTTCGAATTTAACAATTCATAAAAAACGCTATGAGCGTCCAAAAAATTATAAAATACACAGATGGATATTAAAATATTGAAAATTCAAATCACCATAGTCATTTGAGCGTTAGAACTAATAGATCATTTATATTTAAAGATATTATCAATAATTTTAAAAACACCATGATTGGCCAGGGTCAAAAACAGTTTTTGACATGATTTCCACTCATTATTTGCAAGACAAAGTGGCCAATCATTATTTTTCCGATGTATACATAATGAAAAGGATTGACCACCCATTTACCTCTCTTTAATCGTTAAATTCAATTAAAATTCAAAATTTTTAAGTTAAATCTATCGTAACTACCTAAAAATAATAATTTTCAAGAAGCGAACATTCCTCGCCTAAATAGCTTTTCGTTTAAATACCTTAATCAGTATCGCCGGTTTTACTTACTCTGGCATATTTAAATAAATTGAATCGATTTTTGAGCATCGCCCATCCCTAGGCACCCTAGGTATCAAATCATAAATCTCGAATTAAAATCTCTTCCTCTAAATTGTTCATGATAATAAGAGAATGTTTATTTAGACCGTCTGTTTTTGATTAGAAAGGAAGGAATGTTGAGATGCGGATTGCAGATAGTGTTGAAGTCAAATTAGTTGATCATCTGAAACTCTCGCAAATTCCCTGTGCTAGTTTTCCTTCCATTGAATTCACGGAGGGATCTCTGTGATCCAATCCTGCGATCTGTCTGTCCTCATTTCCCTCCCTTTGCTTAATAAACTCTCAAGCTCATCAGGACAGTGTGACAAGCGACTAGATTCTCCATGGAGCATGTATAAAGTCTAATTTTCTTCCCTTCCATCCTGGATATCCTGTATCGATCCTTTCAATTCTAAAAAATATATTTAACCATCCCTGCTTCCTATCTGTTCGTCACGTCGCGTTGTCACACCGACGTCTGCATGTCTTTTACCATGTATCCTAACGTAACTCTATTTCTATGTAAATCTCAATCTTCACCTTTCCTATATAGCATCTTGTGAAAGTGTTGTAAACAAGTGTGTCTTCATAGCGTATGTCTAACATTGCTTATTTGCTGCAACGGGATTGCAGTCTCGAGTCTGCAGGTGGTTATATGGATATTGCATTACTATTCGATCTCCACATTGAAAGAAGTGAATGATTTTGTTACTTCAAACTAAAGTTGAGTAGTTCGTTAGTTCGATACCTCGATGTTAAAGAAGGCTGTCTGCACAGTGCGTTCCATCAACTCATACATATGATAAAAATTTCAACGAAATCTGGCTACGATATTTTAGAATTCAAAAAATAAAAACCCGAGAATCGCAGCGGACTCTGCTCCAGAAATATTTTCAAATAAATTTCCAGCTTTTTAATTATATTTAATACGATCGCGATAAAAAATAAATTCCCCTATTGTCCCTGCTTTTAGAGTATCAGGTGGGATAAATAGGCATTATGATAAGCTATAGACTGAAGAATAATGGTTTAAGTAAACACAGAAGTTTGTTTTTCTATTTCTCTAAATATTAGGTCAGAAAACTGGACACACTTAAGTAGACACTTTTCGAATTTGAACTCGATATTTTGGAATCTAGACTGCACAAAGTGTGTCGGACTACGCAACATTTTAGGCCCCATAAAGTATGATTTCTAAAATATGATGTTTTTAAAACTGAATACTTGTTATTAAACGAGTTGGAATTTCAGAAAAAAAAATCTAACGTAAGTTGTGGATAATACCTATAGCCTTGGGAAGTCTGCTGTACATTTAAATAAAATATAAAAAAATAAAATAAAAGAAAGTGATGATAGAAGGTGCCCAACTCTACAATTGATAATTTAAAGGAATATCTTAAAAGAAAGGAAGATGGCTCGGCATAAAATGAGACCTAAAAATAATTTTATGGATTACAAGTTTCATTGGCTGGTTGACAATATTTACCTGTAAGATGAGCATGATCCTTGTTATTTTGTCTCATTACATAAATACACCTAATTTTATTCTCTTGAATGTAGCTTATGAAAATCGAATTCGTATTCCTAAAGTGAGGGCCGAGCCCTGAGAAGTATACTTGACCTCGTGCTATAAAATAAAAAAAAAATAGAGTTAGATGCCAAAATATATAAGTATGGGTAATTCTGCACAGTCAGGGCACTTTGGTATCCATAGATTATATTATTAAAACTATTGGTTGTATTATTATAAAACTTTCTGAAGATCTTTATTTTAGTACCTTATGACAAGTTCAATAATAAAAATTATGTTATATTATTGTAAGGCAGTGTAAACAAATATTATATACCCGAAAAATCGATTTAACAGATGTCCACACATGTCTGAGACGAATTTTGGAGTCACGTAAGAAATAAATAATTAGCTACTTTAAAATTTATGTTTAAAAATCCTAAAGTGAGACTCAAAAAGTTACGAAATATTTTGGAGGTTACGTCGATACATAAGCAGCCGTTATTTGACAACCAGGAATACCTTTTTGGACGTCGGATTGAAAGAAAAGTATCTAACTACCCCTACTCTAAGCTTTGGGTCTAAGCATTAGGAGCTTTCTTCGTAAATAAAAAAAACAGCCAAGAAGCCTTACATATTTTTTTTAGTATCAATTGCCGTAACTAGCAGTAACTTTTATATTTTACAACAGAATTTACAGATAAAAGATTTGGATCAGACCGGCAAAAATGATTTGCCAACGGATTTTTCAATTCATTTCAATTTAAAAATTTAGGAACACTGTTTGTGTTTTTTCCCGTCGAAGTAACATCAATCGACGTAACATGCATCGACGTGATCACAGTTTCATATTGTGATGTCCGCTGGCAATATTATCTGCATGTCTAGGGCCAAACACTAATACCAATTGCATGGGACGAAGCATAATATTTTTTATAACGTGGGCGAAAGAGATTTTTCATTATAAATGTATTTAAATCTAATTTTTTTACAAAGTTATTTAATTGAATCATGAAAACTTACGGTGAAAAATAATTGTTTTCTAAAAATTTTTTCATCAATAAATAAGAAATAAATCCATTTTTATATCTAGTACATATTTTCTATCATACTTTTCCTCATTTGTGAAAATTCAGTTGCATTCTTTTACAGGAAAGATAGAAAATGGGTGAAAACGACACAAGGCTCCACAAGCCTTTCAAATAAATTTTTAGCGTTAATACTTTTATAAGTTCTTACTTTGATGGCAATTAACCTAATTTTTACTAAAAAAAAATCAGTTTGAAAAAATTTTGTTCTTAAATTTACTTTTTTCGAAAGTGCCCTCTGCGCATCAAGTGTTACTATTATCGATAGTTAAAAAGTAACTATAAGATAGCTGCCAAAAATAAAAAAAGTTATTGATGCTTCAAGAAAATCCATTAAGATCTGTAAGAAGAGTTTTGGAGAAATACGCAAAGTTATTTATTATTTTTCTAGAAATCCTGTTAAAGCTCGAGACATTACGGTCAAATTACGAAAAAATGTTTAAAATACGATGCTGACTACAATTTTTAATCGATTAAAATTTGTTTAATTAAGGCGTATTAAAGCAAAATTATTTCAATGTTAATAGAAGCGTGTCGCCGATGAATTGTCCCGATTGTGTAGACGATAGCGTGTGCAATTATCAACTGAACCAGAAATTTTTTTTTGTTAATTATTTGCTTTTGTTCTATATATGAACTTCACTTACCCAGTGGAAACCTAAAATAATTTATTTTTTCACGTTTGGAAATCAAAAATGAAATTTTAACTCAAAATTTTAATAACTTTTTTAGTTTAAATTGTGAAAACCATTTAAAGTTGCAAAAAACTGTGGAATTTTGTGAAACATTAAGCTAAAAAAATGGATTTTTTTAGATTCACACCAGGAGACCCCCTTAAGAAATTATTTTAAAAAAGTAAATAAAGTTTTAAAAATTATTTATAAAGAAGTAATTATATATCTTGTATTAATGAAATTTAAAATTAACAGCAATTTAATTTTTTTAAATTATTTTATCAGAATTTCATCATTCATTGATTGTTGTAAAATGGTAGATATTAAGTATCTTTGTTTCCTCTATTTAACTTTTGTTTATGCTTGTTTTCAAGCAGACTTCCCAGGGCTCAGATCTTTCGTCAAGAATGCGAATTCGCATCTCATGCATCCACCATCAAAATGATAAACTTAAATATATTTAGATAGCGATACAAAATAACAAGAATAACAATCATTGTACAGATAAATATCGTCCACCAGCCCATCAAACTTGCTATCCCTCATTCTCTCAAGATATTCCTTTAGCTCATCAGTGTATATTTTGACATCTTCCATTATTACTTTCCTATAGTTTTTTATTTTCCTTTTATTTTTATGCACGTCGCCAAGCAGACTAACCATGATAATAGGGTCATCCAAAAATTAAGCAAGGTGTTTTTCTAAATTCTTCAACCCCCTTGCCTTATAATTATATTAATTAAATAAACATGGAACACACTTTTTGCAGGTCGGAATTATAATGTGTAGTCCAAATCCAAAAATTGTACAGTGAAAAATTAGCTTCGTTTTCTAAACAAAATGTCTAGTTTTGGAACCCAATATTTAAAAAGCATAAAAAGTGAACTTCAGTGATTATTTAAGTATTATTAATTCGTCTATAATTTATATAAATTTCGTTTGATCTTATTTGATGCTCTAAAAACAAAGTGAATAAGAAGATGTTTCACGAAAATAGGGGAATACGTTCTTCATCGTCTTTGTATTAAATATCATTAAAAAACCGAAAATTTGATTTGAAAATATGTCGACAACCGCATCAGCTGTGATTTTCGTATTTCCATTTTTTAAAGCCTAAAATACATACAAATGAAGTAAAGGAGCCAGATTTTGTTGAAATGTTCATCATACCCATGATTGATTGAAGGGCACCGTTATTTCTAGAATTTTAGTATTTTTTCTACATAATTTTCTTAAATTCATTAAATTGCCTGAATTCTTTCAATCCTGAATTCCTCGAACTCCTTAGAAACTCTAACTACATGAAGTCGAAAAATTTCTTGATGATATGCATTCCTTTAGAATAATTCAAGGAATTTCGGTAATTTAGAAAAATTTAGAAAACTTTGCGGAATTCAAAAGATTTTAATTAAGTTAAAAGTGTGCAAAAGAGAGAAGCAGCAATTATTCTCGAATGCCTGAGAGAAGAGAGTAGTTTCTAAGAAAACTCATTTCGTCGTGGTTTTACAAACTATATTTACACCTTTTCGATTACGAGATCTGCTTTTCTCGAGAGCTGAGAAAACTAGAGTTCAACTTGACGTTCGAAAGTTAATAAACTTGAGCACATTGATCGCACAGTGTTTCTGTCCTTATAATACTTTTCTTACTTTTCAACACTGAAACTGCATATATTTACAAACCGATGAAACAGTATCTTCATATAACATTCACTCCACGTGGGTTTTTATAACGGTGCCTCTTTTACAGCCTCATATAATATTTAGTATCTGATAAAGTCATTATTGTTCTTTTTATAGCAGTATACTCAAGGTTGGCTTTTTTCATTTTATCTTCCCTACACACGAAAAAGGGCAATATTAAGAAATTATATTCCCCTGTATGGTTGCAGAGGAAGTAAAGTAATTTGAGAGAAGTTGCTTAAGTTCTTTATTGCCAATTATTGCCAGGGGCCCATAATTACAGTTTAAAAAGCATTTCTTGGCTCTTAATGATAATAAAAAAAGTTGCCTTAGAAAGGCCCTCGTGGAGTGAATATAAACGTAAATGTGTGCGTATGGCACGTGTCGCGATGTCAGCTGAGATACTTCGTGGCTCGGAAGAAGTTCAGGGAAGCCCTGAAACCCTACGATGTCAAGGATGTGATAGAACAGTACAGCTCGGGACACGCGGACCTCCTCAATCGCGTACGAAACCTTCAGTTCAGGTACACCCTTCGCCTTCGCCGTGTCCCCAAGCCGAATCTCAAAAATAAGCTTTTTATTCGACCCCAATCGCTTTTTTCAACGCCCAATGCCAATATATGGTTACCCTGTAGTAGGCACCTGCTGAGCTTCTTTGTATTATAATTTGTCCCCACCTGATTCTATAAATTACCGACCAAATATCTCAAATTTACAATAGAACGATTTAATATCAACATGAAACCTTTTTTGATTAAGCACATTTAAAGTGTGTCACGGTAGAAAAATGTAAGTGGCAAAAGAAAAAAAATATTCAGGAGAGAAAAAAAGGTTCTCAGAATTTGAATTATTTTTCTTAAGATTAGCCAAAGTAAGCGCCCCCTTCCTTACCATAGCAACCCCTCTCTCATACGTTCCCTCCTACTACCCTGTTTTTATACCCCCTACTACTTTCCTCCTCACTTTTTTATTCATAAATATACTCATTCCCCTTCCCTCCTTCTTCTACCAACTTTCCTTTACTTCCACAATGATTATCCCTCAATTCCCCTACATCCTCGAACCCTAGTCCCCACACAGGCAAATAGTATGAGGGACCTCCCATGACCCTTACTTAACCTTCCCTCCCCTCCTTTCCCTCTCGCACTTTCCCGCCCATACGCAACTTTCCCTCGACCTCCCCTCCTTTCCTATCCAACCCAACCCCTCTCTTACTTCTTTCACCATTCGTCTCGTACTTCCCCTTACTTGTCCACTGATTTTTCCTTCTTTCACTCCCTCAATTTTTCCTTCTTACTCTGCCATCACTTCTTATACTTCCCCACCCATACTTCCGCTACCCCACTAACACTTCCGACCAATAAGCAGAAAAAATTAGGGTGGGTAAGATATGAGATAGGGAGGGGAGTAGTGTGATAGAGGGGTGGGAGTTATTTGTATGTGAATTTGGGGAAGAGAGGAGCTGAAAGTCGGGAGAATATGGGAGGGGTATGTAGAGTATGTTTGGATAAGATAGGTGACAGGAAGAAAAGGGAGTTTGAGGTAAATGGAGGTGAATTAGTGGAAGTGAATATAAGAGAAGAGAGGGTTAGGGAATCAAGTTGTACGAGTGCGGGAAGTAGGAGATGTAGGGAAAGGGAGGGAAAGTGAGTCGAAATAGAGGAGGTGAAAGTAGAAGTAGGGGGTATTGGTGAGTGAGCGAGGAGAGCGGAGAGGAGGTTGAAGCAGGAAGAATAGAGGAAGGGGATCAAAAGAGAAAAAAGATGTGGGAGAAGGAAGAATAAGTAAGGGAAGGGAGCTAAGTGAGAAACGTAGGTGCAGGGCTTGGAAGTAAATGTGGAGGAGTAATGGAAGTAAGGAGAAGCAGAGGATGTTGAAGTTTATTACTTTCAAAAAAACTATTTTGCCAGAGAATTAAAAACTAATACATAATTTATCGAGAGAAAAGAAATTATTTTTAAATTGTTCAACAACTACATAAAGTCTATGTGTTCACAATTTTCTTATGCAGTTAATTATTGAGTTTGTATAAATAAACAATTACATGGTATAGAATTTATATTCATACTATATATATAACAAACTCAGCAGATCGATACTTGCTCCAATACATGGATTTTATGTTCTTTTCCGCAGAACCGAATGGTGCTATTAGTTTTTCCGTATCTCACATATTTAAACAAATTCTTCGAATAACATCGTCTAAACATTTGAAAATCAAAATTTTTCATACCACAATGTGCGGTGGAAGTTTAGTGAGTTTTTAAACTAATAAGACGTGTTTTAAAAAAGTGGAACTTACATGATTATACCGTGACACCCTTTATTTTATCAATACCAGTTAAATAATGATTTCAGACCTCACCATTATTTTCCGTATTCTTCTTTTAGCTAAGATGGAAAGACTTTATGTTGTAAAGTATTTGTAAAAGAAAGTTAAACTTGAAGATGTAGCTTTGTGTGAAGCGCAAAATATAAATTTCAGAAAATGCAAGACCCTGGGGAATTTGAAAATTTTCTATATTTGATCATTCGAAAATTAAAATTCCATTTTGGTAACTTAAAATTTTCGGAAATTCGAAAATTCGGCTTTTAAATTTTTAGTAGTTTTATTTTATTTCAGGGAATTTCTACTTCGATAGTTATTTTTCCAGTGTATTTCCAAATTCGGGACTTTCAAAATGCTTAAAACTTGCATTCCATTTCATTTTTTAGTCATCTTCTAGATTGAAACTGAAAAACTGTAATAAAATACAACAATACGCAAAAAAAGGTACAAAATTCTTTGAAATAACATACTAAAGTTCTGATTTCCAATCCATCTTCAAGAGAATAAACTTAAATGTATTTAGCTAATGATACAGAATAAAAAGGATCATGACCATCGTATAGGTAAATATAGTAGACCAGCCCATTCAACTTGTAATCCACAACATTATTTTGAGGTCTTATTTTATACCAAGTTCGATCCCATTTCTTCAAATCTTCCTTGAACACATTACTTATATGTTTTGGCATCTTCCATAATTAATCTCTTATGAATTTTCTATACATTTTAAGTTAGTTGGTTTTCACGTAAAAACAGAAGGAATAGGACCCCAGAATCATTAATTTTCTGAAGATATTTTACGCTACGCTCTAAAATATTTAAAAAAAATCTTCTTTACAAGAAACAAGAACTTATTCTACTGAATATTTTTCTTCTGGGACGGGAAAGGAATATTTGTACTGGGTTTGCTGCAATTTCCTCCGGTGTTATCGTTTAATGAGATGCCTAACCCAATCTTTTTCTTTTGAGGAAGAAGCGTGTTTTGACATAAAATCCTTCTGCAATGTTTGCCAGCCCGCGTTATCCTTTTCTATCGCCATCGTCGAAGTTCCCACTCTACATCTTCTTTTTTAGAAGAAAGGAGTCGAGAGCTTCAGCTTTCCGCATCGATCCCCAACAGAATAATACTTTTTTTTATTTCAGTCTAAACGAGTTTCATGTTTCACATTTGGCAAGCAAGATCCATTTTCATAGAAAAAAATTAATGCATAATTAGCATGTCCATATGAAAATAAAAATTTGATTAAAAGTAAATTTAATTTGCAATAAACCCTTTCGTTCCTAATTTAATTGATAAAAAAAAGTTGTTGTGAACTAGAATGTTCGTGCCTTGACCAAAACTTTTCTTTGAAATATCAGCACTTTTTTAGCCATGCCGCACTTTATTTTTTCTTGCATGTTAATCTCGTACGCGTTGTGTAAGCTTAGAACTTAGTGTTTTGTATATGTATAGTGAATCTTGTTAACATTTTTTTATTGAAGGAATTTTTTATCTTAATATATCTCTGTTTTTATTATCTAGGTTAGATCAAATTTTGGGAAAGCAAGGGTCTAAGGCGAAAGACGTCTATGCTTCAAAAACTAGCTTAGCTTCTAGGGTTGTCAATATTGAAAGGCAGGTGAGTCAAACAAATATTTATAAAAATTTCTTTATCTTGAGATGTTCTAGTCTTGAATTTTATCAATTATAAAAACTACTTTATTAATTAAAAAATAGTAATTTTTGACAAAAATGTTCTGTTTCTAACAAAAAGTATGCATTTTTATACATATAATTTAATTTTAAAACATATATCTTTTTCAAACAATTATTTGAAGTTTCAATCAAAAGAGACGGATTATGAACAAAATAATTAAATTTTTAAACCAAGAACAATGAATTTTCAACCATATGGTCCATTTATGAAACAAAAAAACATTAAATTTTAATAGAAATTATTTGCATTTTAAACCAAATAGTTGAATCTATATACCAAAGAGAAGAACTTATTAGAAGACAGATGAATTTTCAGACAAAAATTCTCTTTCAACCTTGAAAGACGGCTTTTCTACCAAACAAAGATGAACTGCCAATCCACAAATATGAATTCGAAAGGAAAAATATAATAGATGATGTCTCAAATAAAAAAAGATTTTTGGTTCAATTTGACTATTTTTGATTTACATAACAAAC
>JAWWLR010000166.1:24982781-24999861 GCA_035041075.1 Acraspis erinacei | reverse complement strand
GGACTCTGAACTTAATTCTGAAAAAACAAATGTAGGATCACGTTTTTGTTTAAATTACCCACACAGTCGTATGTTGGCAAATGTCTGTTGAACTGCATTTTTTCATTGTTTAAATTCACCATATACGTTTATAAATGAAAATTTTAGTATGTAAAAGATTTTAGAATCACGTATTATAAACTTAATAGTTTCATGAAATGTAGAAAAATATAATTGGAAATATAAAAAGTTATTCTCCAATATTAATTTGAAAAGGTCTGCGCATAAATGCAGGGTAAACATACAGGACGAGCGCAAACTCCAGTCTGACTGTCGCACACGTTTTTATTAAATCAATGAACAACTATTAATGAATTGTGGTGTACGCACTTATTACTCCATATATTTTTGCGATTAGTTCGTGGGTGGTTACTGGACATTCTGCCAGTTCTTCTGCGGTCAATTCTTTAACCTCGCCGCTGTTCATGTTTATTTTCGCCCTTACTAATAGCCCAGAAGCGCGTGTAAATATTGCACGAAGGAACGTGTGTCTGCTTAATTTTTTTTGTAATATTGCGCATACGTCACCATTGGACGTTGACAAAACAATTTGTTCTCCGGTTGGCATCGAATTTAGGTTACCACCTCTTGCTCTCAATCGAATTAGTTTATCTGGAGGAAAAGTGTATCTTCGGAGTTCAAATATTCGATTTGGATTGTTGTGGGGTATAAGGCGAATAAACTCAAGATCTTCAAGTTTAAATCCAAGTACTTGAGGAAAAGATTGGCTGAGAGTAGGAGATGTGGACCTGTCACGAAGAGGTGGTTCGGCAGGTGGTGGAGATCTGGCAGAATAATGAGGGTTGGCAAGAGAATGAGACGTATCTGGAAAGTGTCTGCTACGAGAAGAAGATGAACGTCCAGAGCGATGAAAACCAGGATTAGGGCTATCATCAGGCAAACGCTTTGACTGCAAACTTAATTCTGAAACAAGAAATACATGATTACGTTTCTGACACAATTGTATGCTGGTGCATCCCGAGTTGATAATGAGGTTGGCATTGATGGGCTCAATTATATAAATGCCTATAACTTTTTCTCGTTAAAAAACTTTGGTGCATATAAACTTTTAAAATGAATTGACTTTTTTAAGACAATATATTCCTATAGAAAATTAAATCTTACATCAATTTTTATTTTTACAAAAAACTCGTAGAATATAAATTTCTGTTTTTGCTGCAAAAATATAAAAAATAATTGATAGCAGAAGATCATTCGTACTCTAAGTCCGGAGAAAACTATACTTGATGTAACTGTGGCATGCGCACTGTCAAGGTTAATTTATGTTGCAGGGCAAGGGTACCCTGGCACTACCATCAGATTTACGCTTTTTTCTGTGTTACCAAATGTTCTAAAATTTCTACCTGAAAGATGCATATTTAATACATTCATGTCTTCAAGGTCATGGGTAGCCATGCGAATTTTTAGAGACAAAAATCGCCCAGTATTAAAGCTTTTTATAAAAGTATTAATATATTAACGCATGATAATCTCATCATCTCCAAGAAATCATTGAAAATATATTTTCAGTTTATTCTCAAAAAAATAAATGGACCCTATTCGTTCAGATATATAAAAGAATTTTTTTTATTTTAAAATAAATCAAATAATTGAAAGTGACAACCTAATTTTACTTGTTAAAAATTGAGGTTCTGGATCCAGAAACTCGCCCAGCGCTCGAGATCGTGTGAAATTATTGTCCAAACGTCTCGGGGGACGGAAATTTTTAAAGTCACAACATATATCTTTTTAAATATACATTTGAAGATAATGATGAAACTGAACTTTTTTGTATTTTCTGTTTTCTTATCGGACGAATATTTTTAATACACTTGAAAAACTGAAAAGACTTCGGCCCTAAATTCAATTACTTTTTAAGAAATAAGTCATCGTAAGTTCGGCAAATATTATCGGAATCGTTTAAAGCTTTGATGTACACACTAAATATACCCTAGAGATGCCTACAAACTGAAGAAAATACTGAAAATTGCCTATTGTTTAATAATATTGAATTGCAAATTGATACCGATCGGAAACATCGCTTTTTCAGATACGCCGACAAAAAGTATCGAGGGAACTTTAGAGTTGAAACAAGTTTCAGTGAGATATTTGTTCCTTATTATTAAAGGAAGATTTCTGGAAATTTTCAGATCGAATTAATCAAAAGTGGAGGAAATATCCATTTTAAAAGAAAGCATCCCACGCCGCCAACGATAGCTCAGTGAGAACTCAATGCCATCGAGCAGTGTGCTAGCCGCTGGCTAACTCAATTAATCTAAAAATTTCTCGATGCTTTTTGTCGGTAAATCTGAAAAAACGAGGTTACCCATCGGTTTCAATTTTCAATTAAATATTATTAAAAAATAGACAATTTTCAGTATTTTTTCAGTTTGTAGGCATCGCTAGGGTATATTTAGTGCGTATATCAAAGCTTTAAACAATTCCGATAATATTTTCCTAACTTACGATGATTTATTTCTTAAAAAGTAATTGAATTTAGGGCGAGTATTATTAGCGGCTTAACTCACAGTGCCGACGTAGGATCATTCTCTCCTATCAATTATTTTAACTTTGAAAGAGATTTAAAAATATGTGAAATATTTCCAGTGATTTGAAAGAATTTTAACAGATTGAAAGGGATTTTAAGGTATTTAAAAGAATTACACCATTTTTACGGAATTTAATGGGATATATTCAAAGCTTTCCAGGGATTTCATAAATTTTCGTGGTTTTAAAAAAATTTCACGCGATTTTAACCAATTTGAAAAGAATAAAGTATTTTCATGAACATTAAGGGATACCGTGGTGTTTTGATGTATTTCGAAGATTTAAAGGTATTTGAAGTGATTTCACGAGACTTGAAAAGATTTTCAAAGATTTAAAAAAATTTTAGTGTTAAATTCCATTTATTTTATTAAATTAAATCGAATACAAAAACTTTATAATTGACGATGATGTTTGCAGATTATTAAAATTTCGTATGACAGCCGGTTGAAATCAATCGACGGAATAGTCGATACCTCGTAGGTCGAGCATATGACCGGTGGACAAAGAATTCTTCTCACAATCGTAACCTTGATTTCCTTCACAGGTTAGCGCAGTTTTCGAGGATCGATGAAATCATTCGATCATCCCATTATATTGAGGATGATACACAGCAGTCCGCACATAATGGATTCCGAAAATTGTTCATAAGCTTAATAGCAGATTCGATTTGAATTGAGTTCCTCGATCAATAGCAAGGACTTCAGGAATCTGAATCTAGAAATCCATCCATGAATGGAAACTCCAGCAACAGTTTCAGCGGAAATGTTAGAAATTGGAATAGCTTGAGGCCACCTCGTCAATCGGTCGATGCATGTCAACGCATATGACATGCTGTCGCTACTATTTAATGAACTCACGAGGTCGATGTCCACTTGTCGGAATCATCCTACTGAAACACAAATCTGTCCCATCGGAGATCATTTATGACAGTGTTCAATTTTTGACAATCAAAACCAAACAAACAAAATATCAAACGAATGTGTCTATCAAATGATGAATTGCGCTAATTCCAGGAAGTGAAAGGCCATGCAGGTTGTGGAAAATCGTTTTTCGGAGTGCATTTGCAATGAGAGGCCATGTATTCCCAGTTGAAACAAAAGCCCAATTATTACAGGAGAGGTTGGGAATGAAATTTTCGGCAGAATTAATTTCGTCTTAGTTTTCTTTTGTAAAACGTTTTGGATTACCTCATACTTTTCTTTATCTGTTGCTAGTTTTTCTTAAGTAAACGATGCGTGAGCACTTGAAATCTTATTTGCAGTTGGTCGAGATAAAGCATCAGCTACTATATTTTCAGAAGCTTTGATATAACGAATCTCATTGGTAAATTTTAGTATGAAATCAATGCTTTATGTTTTTCTCAGTGAAGAATTTTCAAATAAATTTCTAAAAGCTGCAACGAGGGGTTTGTGCTTCGTGTTGATTGTAAAATTGAATCCTTCTAAGAAGTGTCGAAAGTGTTTACTGTCAGATAAATTGCTAAAGGTTCCCGACCGAAGGTACTTTAGCGTGCTTCAGTCGTCGATAATTTCTTGGAGAAAATGCCATTGGTTGTTCGTGGAAGTTTTTCGATTCATGGTTGGAAATGCTTGATGGAAAACAATCTTTATTAATTTGATTTAGTTCTGCACCTTTGGCGGAACTAAACCATTTTCGAGAACGCTGCAATGTTCGAAGCATCAGTCATCAAGATAAATCTATTATCAGAATTCGGATGGTTCTAATTTTTTATGATTCTAATTTTGGAACATTCTTTTTGGCTGAAGGTAGTGTGTCCTACAAAGCAGCTAATAGTTCTTCTGTGTGAGGGATGCATCTGTGATGATGCCAATGAAACATTTTTTAATGCACTGTAGCTTTCTGGTTGAGGAAAATCAAAAATGGCTTGGATGCATCCTGGTGAAGGCGGTATTTGATGGACTAGGAGGTTCAGTTCAGTTTATCCAAACATGCATTTGGAGAGATTAACTTTAATCCCGTATTCCACCAAGCGTTGAAGATGGTATGGCGAACTGGCTCATCAAATCTCTTGGCTTTCAGAGCTTCGGGAAATTCCTTGAAAATATGCTCGAATTTGTTACCCAGAGAAAATATCTTCGGCGTTTCGCTTGCTGCTATCATTAAAATTCAATTGACCTTTAAACTGGTTGAAGAAACAATTTTTATTTTTTGGATCAGAGAGAAATACGCAACCGTGCAATAAATCAGCAACAACAATAGGCTTTCGTGACATTAGCAATAATAAAAATCCATTGGAAACGTCGTCGAAGACCAATATCTAAGGTTATAGACCTGGTTCCATGTGTCATGATCGTTGAACCGTTCGCAGAAAAAGCTAATTTTTTAATTACTTTAACGTCAGCTGCTGTCTGAATGCCTGGTCTTTTTCCGAAAAAGCAGAGCAAGGTCTTTCACATTTTTCAGCGAAATCGTCAAATTTTCGCCGGTACCAGCAGAGGGAAAAGAACTCATCGTTGTTCTTCTTGAAAGGTCATAAACGACGATATCCAAGATTTCGTCGTCTAATCCTGCTAGTTGATCGAGGTTGAGTGTATCGTTTGAAGCTAGAAAAACTTGAACATTATGAGGCAAGCGTCGAACAAACAACTGCGTTTCTCCTGAGAGACCATGGTTTGATTTATAATTAAATTTTTTATAATTTCGTTTGATCGCTTACAATAGTGCGCGTAGCAAATTTATCCTGGGCTGAATAAAACAAATTTCTTTATCTGATTTGATCAAATAACGAAGCATTTTCGCGAACTTTAAAGAATATTAGGGGATTTTAAAAGATTTCGTAATATTCAAAAAGAATTGCAAGAATTTTAATAGATTTTAAGCGGTTTCGATGATTTCACAAAATTTTATTGGCTTTTAAAAAATTTTAATAGGTTTTAAAGTATTTTATGGGATCTCAAGAGATTCCGAAAGATTTTTACGTATTTAAATAGGTTTCGCGGAATATCAAAAGAGTTTCCAAGATTTGAAAGGCTTTTAAGGGATTTTAAAGGATTTTAAGGGATTTGAACGGATTTGAACGAGTTTCGATGATTTCACTGAATTTAAAGAAATTAAAGGATTCTAACGTGTATCCATGGATTTCAGAGGATTTCGTAAGATTTAGAAAGATTTCCAGAAATTTTAATAGATTTTAAAATTATTTAATGGATTTCAAGAGATTCGGGAAATTTCCACAATTCCTAAGATTTTTAGAGATTTTAAGGGATTTACATGGATTTTAAAAGATTATAAGAGATTTTTACGGGATTTTAAAGATTTCAAGAAATTTCAAGGATTTCAACAAATTTCTCGAAATTTCAAACGATCTTAAGCTATTTCCACAATTTTTAAAGCATTTTAAGAGATTTTTGAGAGCATAATTCTTTTAAACTTATTTTAAGAGATTATGCATCTTATCCATGGAATTCAAATGATTTCAAGGAATTTTCACATGATTTGAAACTTTTGAAGGAATTTAGAAAGTTTTCAAAAGAGTTCATGGGATTTCACAGGACTTTAAAGTAATGCAAAATATTACATAATGAATAAATATATAAACAAGCATAATATAATGTGTATATAATAGTATAAACAGTAATTTATCAGCCAAAACAGGTTTTGAATAGCCATTTTTTGAAAAATAATTAGAAAGATGGAATTTACGTAAGAAATACCCACCCCTGCCGTAGTAAGGATTCTTAACTTTTCCGAATCCCCACCACTCGAAAAAATCTTGCGTAATCAATGGACGATCAACAATGAAAATTACACAATTAGGGTGGTCGTATTAAATCAGGAAAAAATCCTAATTATTTCTTCGTTTTTTTTCTGGTTTACAAAAAATTCTACTCTCACTGAAAAAAATCCAAAATCCAATATAACAACATAATATCAAACGCTTTTAATTTTGAATTATTTAAAGATTCAAAACTGCATTTTAAGATTCTGCAAATTGAAAATGTACCCCTAAAAATGAAGATCTAAAATGGAAAAGTTTTCAAGTAAAAGATTTTCCAATCACGCATTTTAAACTAGATGATTTCATAATCGAAAAAGTTAACAATTGAACTTAAAATTTTAAAAAGTTGAAATTGAACGTATCTTGAATTTTTATATTTTAAAAGATTGGATAGGTTTTTCTTCTAGAAACTAAAATTCCCAGCACAGTGGCCACCCTGATTAGGCCTATATATCCTGCATAGGGACGATAACGGTAAGAATGGAAATAGCGTGATAAAGACAAAATTTGTAATAAAAAACAAATTATGCATTAACTTTTTTTGTTTCAACATCAAGATTATATCTAGTATTACTTACAGAAAAAGGTGCCTGTTATTAATTATTACTTGCATCAATTTTTTTTAACTCAAATTCATAATTGTTTCCTACATAGAGCATCTTTTATTGATTTTTTTACACAAAGAAGAAAATTTTACATTTTTATTTCTTATGATGATCAATCAAATGATCAATCATGACAGTGTAATTAAAAATCTTAAAACATCATTATTGTAAAAAACGAAAAACTGTCAACAGTTCAAGGTTAGTTGGAGAGGTTAATGAATCTCAGTTTTGCCATGCAAACGTAAGTATATAATAATAATTGTTAAACAAACTGTTTAATGTATGTATACGAATTACTGGATGTTTCTTTAACAGTTATTTAGGTATCGATTGAAAGCACCAAGTCCAAAGATAATTTTAGCAAAATTTAAAACAAGAATCTTCATAAATATTTTAAATATGAATAATCAAAATATAACTTCTTAATATTCTATCATACTTACCCCTATCGACCCTACCAATAAATTCTAGAAGATCAGGTTTTTATTTGAATAGAAAATTGAGGTCTGTTTTAGGTGAAACAATATCTAAACATGAAATTTTTTGCTGTAGGTAACGAGCCAGATTTCTCGCCACCCTCAGATGTCGAGGCTGAGTACGAGGATGAAGAAGAGGAAACTTTTTGTGAAAATATGGCCTTGCTCGGAACAACAAGGACTCAAATTATAGTGACCCCTAGTATGAGTCCGGGTCAGAGTGCAAGCGACCTAACTCTCGCTGAACAATCTAGGGATTTGGACTTTCACGACCCCCATTCCCGTTCCTAGCCGTAAATCCCATAAATCCCGTAAATACATAGAGCTCTCGTGTCAATGCCTATTACGTGTATCGCGAATGAATAGAATCCATGATGCATTGATTGCTGTCTACTCGCTACGAACTATTCGTGATATCTGATATTTGATATCTGATATACAGTATCCACGCTTCCACAAATACAGCCTTTTCCCTAGCACTCATCACTTATGGCTCACCACTATGGTGGCTCAACAAACATCAAATTTTAAAAATTTGCTGTGAACAGTAATGTGAAAAATATTTGTGTATAAATTTGAGGCAAGTCGGAGTATATTTAGTGCTCCCCAAACGACGCTGAAAAGCTTTAATAGAGACTATCTCAACATATGACCAACAACAAGAAAAATAGAAAAACTAATATTTTTTCATCAAATTTACAAATAGAGTAATAATCTTCTTTTAAATCTGCACAATTTTGATCCATTTCAATTGCCACTAAACTCGATATTTTGATAGTTATTATTTGTTTAAAGGGTACTCAATATATATTAACTACTTAGATGACATTCAACAATAAAAACAGGCGAAACACAATATTTTGTATTTTTGAATATAATTTTTTAATTTTTTTATATCATACCTATCATGAGGCTTTAGAGGTAAATCTTCTATGTTTTATGAATCAATTTATTTGATTAAAAATTACATTAGGGCTACAAAGTAATGTTAAGAAATAAATCATCGCCATGGGAACAGTATATAGTGTGTCACAAAGGCCAGGGATGGCTGAATATTTACACAGGAAAGGTATTTTTCAGGAAGATCTAATCATTCTTGAAGTAACCTCTAAC
Source organism: Acraspis erinacei (assembly GCA_035041075.1). Taxonomy (NCBI): domain Eukaryota; kingdom Metazoa; phylum Arthropoda; class Insecta; order Hymenoptera; family Cynipidae; genus Acraspis; species Acraspis erinacei. The sequence continues at coordinate 24,991,342 of JAWWLR010000166.1, read as the reverse complement.
GAGAAATTTAATGGTGAACTTTATTTTTATCTTAACGATGACCTTCGAGGTTTTTTGAAGGTCAATTTTTTCAATAGAACCCCCCTTTTTACATCGGCAATCGATAGAGCGGGAAATTCTACGTTCAAATATGTACCCAGGTCATCGATACATTGTAATCGTGAAGGTCACTCTAGGGTCACTTGAATTTAAAGAAGGTCGGCATACCTCTTCGTCAAGGTCAAATTGGATTTTGACTTGAGTACATATTCGAACGTAAAATTTCCAGCTCTATCGATTGCCAATGTAATAAAGAGGTTTATCAATGGAAAATAACCTTGAAGGTCATCGCCAAAGTCACCATCAAGGTCACTACTGAATGCGTCTTGTTAAAGTTAGTGCCTTTGCTCGTTATTAAAAGAAATTTGAAAAGCTTCTATTCCCAGAGTTATGCATACCTTTTTTAAGTTTAAATCACCTTAGAGTGAACTTCAAGTTCTTTTCAAAGTCAGCTTTTATAAAAATTAACAAATAAATTTTTTTGAACTTAACTCTTCTTAATTTAGAACTTAAAGTACTTTAATTTTAAATAGTTTAAGTTGTTGTTGTGTTTCAAATTTAATATTATTTTTGAAATTTGTATATCTCGTAAAATGAATGGAATTTTTCCTTCAAGTTTTAGAAAATCTTGCAAGTTATAAAAAATGTCCTTAAAATTTTAATTTATAAATAATAATTGAACAATTATTATGTGTAGAAAAAATAGAGTAATTTTAAGGTATATTTAGAAGTTTTATAAAGATTCAAGATTAATTTAGTGCTTGAAGTTATTCCAAATAATTTAAACGAAGTTTGTGTATTGACAAACATTTTCTTAAGATTTCTAAGAAACTTGAAAATGATTTTTTATTTTGGAAAATTATTTTAACAAAATATTTCAAAAGATTTTAAGTTTCCCAAAATTGCCAACAAAGAACCTGGAAGATTTTAAGGATTTATTTTAAATTTGCAAGATTTTTTAAAAATTGCAGGAAAAATTCGATTCATTTTAAGATATATATTTAAAAGTTCATAAAAATATTTTCACAGACTTCGTTTAAATTACTCGAGATCATTTCAAGTTTAAATTAATTTTTTATCTTTTCAAAAATTCTAAGTACCTCTTGAAATTACTTGAATTTGTTCTACAAATAACAAAATGTTCAATTGTTATTTATGCATCTAAATTCAACAATTTCACTTACAAATTAAACATTTTTTAAATAGAACAACTAAAATTGTAACGTTAATAGTTCTTCGAAATTCTAGCTATTCAAAGCTATCTCAAATATTGCTAAATATTAAATTATTATTCTTTTTCTTAATTAAACCATTTCTAATCAAATGGGTTAAAAATGGAATAATTTAGACTGAAAAAATATTTTAAATTTAATAAAAGCCGTTAATTACGAATATATTTTTATGGAGTTATTTTTAAGCTGAAAATAGTTTATAAAATTTCAATCGCACGTTTAAATTTTTTTAATGACTAAGACTTTCGAATTGAAACAGTTACAATCTAGAAATTCTTAAATTTTGAGCAGATTTAGAATCGTTTTGTCAAATCAATTATTGTTCAGTTTTTAATACTGAAAGTAAAAATCCATTTTTTAAATTATTTATTTTTATTTACAGTTAATAAAATAAAACTGACCAGAACGTCAAAAAGACAACAGTTGCGAAAATCTTAAACCCCTTAGCAATCATTTTTTTCTTACATCTGGAGAGATTTATTGAAATTTGTTATTGTTTAATATTACTTAAACATATAATATATTAAGGACACTTTAAACAAAAACTTTAAAAATATTGATTTTAGAGCAAATTGCAATCGATGAAAGTTGTGCAGATTCACTATAGGAATACGACAGTTATTGATGAATTTGATGAAGAAAAATTTATTTAATGTCTTTTTCGTATTTTCGGTCATATGTAAATATTCTTCTCCTTTATAAACCATCTCAAATTATAGAGGAAACCAAGACGAATTTAAAGACCGTAATCTTGTTTGAGGATTGAGAACAAAATATCAATATGATCAGTAACTTTTTAAAATTTTATGTTTTTTGTAACAAGCAGGAACACGAATTCCAAAAAGAAAGCAGTATCATTAGGAAAATAAATGGAAATGGATTGTCTCGCTAGAATTTGTATGAAATTGTAAGTCCGGATCAAAAAAACGGTTATAGAATTATTCTGCAACCCTGATTCGGGGCCGAAATAATTTTATAATTGTCTGTGTGAAAAAAGTTCGAATCCCATTGGGATTCTGCATAAAGGATATTTCTAAAGTACCTATTTCCATTAAAAATGTACGTGGCATTTGGGCCTTATAATTTTGGGACTTATGGGTTTGGGCCTTGCTGTTTGGAACATACTTTTTAGAACTAAATATTTGAGAACTTATTATTTTGGGGTTTATTTTTGGGATTATGGTTTAGGGCCTTATTTTCAGAAGAAAAGAACTAGAAAAGTCCGTTTTTATTTTTTTTTTTAATTCTTACGAAAGTGCTCGTAGGATTTATTTCCCGAAAAATCTTGCCGAAACAGAATGAATTTAGAACTTTTTTGGTACTTTAAACATATTTAAACAGTAATTTTTTCCGGGATGACGATTCGGCGGACGAAATCAAAATCCCGGTCCTTTCCCGGTTTTTCCATGTCATTTTTTTCAATTTTGCCGCTCAACTAAAAGTAAAATATTCATTTTTCAAAAAATGGAATAGTTAAACTTTCAGTTGAAAAAATTAATTTACAACAAAAAAAAAGGATTTTTAACCAAATAGTTCAATTTTCAAACAAAGTGATGAAGTTTCAAATAAAACAATGAATCTTCAACTGAAAGAGTTAAATTTTAAACAAAAAATATGAACTTCAAATAAAATGATGAATATTTCATTGGAACAAGAAGATTAATTTTCAAATAAAAAGATTAATGTTCTACCAAAAAATACAATTTTTCAACAAAATACTTGCATTTTTAATTAAAGAAGATAAATCTTCAATCAAATGGTTAAATATTTAACTTAAAAAATAACCATTTTCGACCGAAAATAATAATATTTTTAGTTTAAAACATTTTCAATTAATGAAGTATATCATTTTCAACCCAAAAAAATCCAAGGAAAAAAGAAGTTTTCAATCAGAGAGGTCATTTTTCAACCAAAGAAATGAATTTGTAATTAAAACCAATAAATCTTTAACTTGAATTTTTAAGCGAAAAGAAGAATTTTTAAAAAATAATTTTTATCCGAGTTGTAAAATTTTGAACTACAAAAGTTCAATTTTCAAACATCGAATAGTTAAAGTTTTAGTTAAAGAAATTAATTTTCAACTTCAAATCTTCTACTGGAATAGTTGAATTTTATGCATAAAAAATGAATTTACGACAATAAAGATGGATATTTTACCTAAAAAGACGAATTTTACACAAGGTGCATAAATTTTCAAACAAATAGTTTAATTTTTACATGCAAAATATCAATTTTAAGGGGAAAATTCCTTTTCAATAAAGTAGTAACATTTTTAACCAGAAATGAGTTTTAAATTGAAATGATGAATCTTCAAGCAAAAAAATTAATTTTTAACAAAGGAGTTTATCTTTTAACTTCTTTGAACCACTATTTCTAGTATAAATACTGATGGAAGTATTTTCTTTATCTAAAATTTAGAAGATAATTTGAAGATAATTAGATAATAATTTATTAGAAGATAATTTTTTTTAATAACACTATCAATTGGTCACGAATTCTGACTTGGAGGAGGGATTTGTTTAAATTCCTCTCTTCTAAATCCGAATAATAATTCTTTAAAAAAATTCTTGGTCCATGCAACAAATCCCCTGTTCCAAAATAAACATACTTATATGCCCTGCAACTAAAGATAAAGTAGAATTCACTGTCCCAAATTGACCACAATGGTCAAACGAAATAAAAACTTGAATTTTGCTACGATCAAAAGTAAATTCCCGATTTAAAATAATAATAAATTCCCGTTTATTGCACGGGTTTTCCCCGAACGGTAAATTTTCCGCCCATATCCATTCCATATGAAACCTATCAACACTTGAGAAAAATAAAATGGCACTTATTTCTACTTCTTTGTCCCAATTTGGTCATTAAAATTTTTTTTTAGGAAAGGTTGGTACTTTAGAACTCGGGTAGTTATTTGATCCGGGCTGTCGATTAGTCAAGTTTTCTAATGACAGTAATAAATAAAAGCTTAAAGGTCGTTTTGCGACATAAATGAATAAAAAAACAATATCAAAATTCGGAAAATGTAAACAAAACTTTATCAACCACCTTTAAATGCTTTTGATTAAAAAAAATCTTTTTTAGTCGTTTTAAGAAAAATTATAATTTGAATGTTTATCAAATCTTGAGTTGAGCGCTTCCAACTTTAAAACCATCAAAATTGGAAGATTTAATATATTAAAAATCAAAATATGTAATATTCTAACATTCAATACTTGAAATTTTAAGACACCATTGTAAAAAGTGTTATGTGATATTTATTAATTTATTTTAAATGAAACGGAAAGTTCTTCGTACATTGAATACTCCTCTTTCCCAAATATATATCTTACAAAAATTAGTTTTAAAATTAAGTTAAAATTGTTCAATTGTAATACTTTAATTGTTAAATTGTGGTGCAAAAAGCAGAAAGAGGCTGTCATCAAACGAAATATAAAATTCAGGTATAGTGAACATCAATTTTATTTTAAACACAAGTGAATCTTAAATTGTACTGTACATTGAATTAATATTTAAGTTATCGATACGAACGTTTTCTTTCAAAATAAACAATAAAAATAAAAGTAAACTAAATCGTAGTTCGTCCAGAAGAGAAAATTTGTTCTCTGGGCGTAAGAAAATCGGATTCAAGAAACTAAGTCGAAAATAAATATCTTTACTGATTATAATTGCTAAGATATCGGCCGATAGTATTTAACTACGAATTACGGAAACACCAATTAAAGATTAAATTTACTGTTGCCTCGCGACTCGTAGAAAATTAAATATCTCAAAAAGAATTCGATTGCGTTTTGTATTTTTTCCTCTGCTTTAAAAATGATGCCAGATCAGAAGAGATTTCTATAACAATTAAAATTATCGCTTATTTATTTATCACCCCATTAAAAAAAATCTGATTCCAAGCCTTAGCTATTCTGGTACTAAACTTTGAATATTAGAAGCAAATTATAATAACCAGGGAGCGGATTAGAGCCACTGTGAATGTAGCTGATGAGCGCAGCTCGACGCTCGCATCTGAGAGCCGAGCTGCGTTCATCAGATAACTTCACAATGGCTCTTGTCCGCTCCCTGATAATAAGCAAATATGAATAAGTAGTATCTATAAAAAATTGTAGATAATTATATAAATATACTTTGATTACAAAGTCGCTTTTCTTAGTTTAGTCTGAAACTCATTTTTCAATGGGGTGATGACAAAATTGAAGCGTTAAAGGGCAGAACAAAAATTACACAATAAAACTTAACTTAGGGCACAAAAAAGACGCTTATATTACATTTATATAACGTTGCGATAAACATACATAATATATTGTAGCCTACGTACATACCTACTGTTCTTATAATAATAAGATATTCGTATATGATATATTATTCTATACGAGTCAAGTAGAGAGTATTATACTGTGCACGGCGCTTCCATTAAAAAGTCCTACCAAATTTAGAATATTGCTCTTAATTTTTGGTAGAAGAAAATGGGATCCTAAATTATGAACGAATGAAACGTTTTTGTGCACCACGTTCGCAAAGACCTAACAAACGACCTATCAGGGTGGCCGAAAAACTTTTTTTTCGAAATTACCTAACTTACCCTGAGTTTACCATGATTAATTTTTTTTCTGCACAATTTTTCGTTCCTAAATTTTAATTTTTCCTGCAAACATTTTAAGGTTCCCCAAATAATTTTTTATTTTCCCTGCCTATTACTATTTAAAGCCATTAATTCTAATTTTTACTCATTTTTAATATCAATATTTTATGAATGAAGTAAAACAATTTTGGATGGACCAGTATCGAAAATTCGGGAAGGCTAGCCAAGCTATTAAAAAATATTTGACTATTCTTTCCGAATTTGGGGATGACGAGAAACTTCGAAATGTTTAACTTTCCTTTTTCTTCTCAGAGCTGCCACAGCCTAAATTAATTTAAAAAAATGAAAAAGGTAGAAAAACTTACTAATTTATAGTTGAAATGTGACTAAAAGTGACTGATTTACATTAATAATTTTACTAATGTTGTTTTGAAATGAAAAAGAATTCGATTTATAAAACTTTTAAACAATTTAAGTGAAATTCGAAAGAATTCAATTGAATTGGAAACTTTGAGGGAATTCAATAAAATTCATAAAAAATTCGAGGTTTATTTTAAAAAATAAAAAAATATGAAAGAATTTATTGAATGCAATAAGTTTGAAATAATTTTAGAACAAATCAAGGGATTTTAAGGAGATTTAATCAAGTTTCTAGGAGCTTAAGATGAGTTGAAAATACTTCAAGATGCATTAAAAAAAAATTAAAAAAAAATAAAAAGATTACAAATTCAGGATAAAATAAAAGTAAACTCAACTGATCCAACGATATCCAAAGAAATTTCTCACTTCTTGTGAATAATTTCTTTGAAATTCATTAAAATATTATAAAATACCATGATATTAGGTGAAAACTGATAATATTTTTTTAAACCCTAGCAAATTTATAAAAATACCTTAAGAGGTTTTAAAATTTCTTAAAAGTATTGAAACACTTGGAAATCATACAAAATCCCAAGGAATAGTTTTTAATATTTTAAAACTATTGTAAATTCTCTAGGAAAGCTCAATTTCTTCCGAAATTCTTAAAATGATTTTGAATGCACTAAAAACTTTCAAATTCTTCCAAATCATCAAAAATCCTTCAAAACTTGTAAAAGCTCTTTAAAATGCTCTGGGATCTTTTTAAATATCGTAAAAGATTTCAAAACCTTTAATACTTTTTGGAATCTCTGGAGATTTGTTTAAGCTCTTATAAATTCTATTGAATTTGTAAAGATACCGTAAAAACTTGAAAATTGCTTCAAATTATTGAAATCAGATGGAAAGTCTTCGGAATCTTTTAAAATTTTATAAAATTTATAGAAATAACTTAAAATATCTAAAAATATTTCAAATTCTTTAAAATCCCCTCAAATTATTGTAATATGTTAAAGATTTATTAGAATCTTTTTAAAACTCCTACAATTTGCCAAACACTTTAAAATCATTACTGCAATCAATAGAAAATAACTTGGAATCTTTCAAAATGCTCTAAAATGTTTAAAATACTTTGAAATATTTTGGAACCAATACAAATTACTGAAGTCGAAAAAAATATCCTGGAATCTTTCGAAATACTTAGAATATTTAAAATCCTTTATAATCTCTAAAAAAATGTTAATGCTTCTGGATATTCTGTGGAATGTATAAAATCACGCGAAAATACCGTGGAATCACTTCCAATTCTTGATATCTAGTAAAAATACCCTGAAATCTTTACAAATACCTTAAAATATTTAAAATTATTTCAAATCCCTTCAAATGATTGAAATCAATAAAAAAAATGCTTGGAATATTTTAGAATATCCTAAATTATTTCAAATCCTTCACAATAATTAGTTGATCCCTTGAAATATTGGAAAATATTTTAAATACGAAGAAATCCCTGAATTCTTATGAATAAATTCTTTTTAAATCGACTAAAATATTATAAAATTCTGTAAAATTATATGAAATCTGATATTTCTTGAAATCCCTTAAATCGATTAAAAATTCCTTAGAATCTTCTAAAATAACCTAAAATATTTTACATCTTTTGAAATCTTTCAAAATCCTTAAGAAAATTTAAAAGATCTTGCAAATTCTTTCGAATTTATTTAATTTTCCAAAAATCTTTCAAATCCTTTGGGATCTCTTCAAATTATTGAAATATATTAAAAAGTATTTTAAATCCTTTCAAGTCTTTCAAATACTCCTGAAAGTTTTTAAAGATTTTGAACATGCAATGTTATTTGTAAAAATACCCAGAAATATCTAAATATCTTTTAAAATAATTTGAATTGATATCATTATATGTGAATTCATAATCTCTTAAAATTAATTTTTCAAAATTAATTTTTTTTTAATTTTCCTAGGAATCTTAAGCAAATTTTCTTCGTCTTTTGCAACCTTGGAATCTTTTAAAATACCCAAAAATATCAAACATATTAATTATTAAAAGCAATAAATATAATTTATTGAAAGCAAAGTTACTAAAGTTACTACAAGTTTTTACAAGTTATTAAAAGTGACTGTGTGGCAGTCCTGATTATTCTTGAAAATTAATGAAAGTGCTTCTGACAAAAATTCCCACACTTTTGAAATTTTATTTGAAAATCCCTGACTTCCCTGATTTTCCAGGTTTTTCCGGGTTTTCCAGACGTGCGGCCACCCCGCCTATCTCATCGTATTTTGAATGTACAGATATAAATTGTAAATCTTTTTGTCGATCGTTAATTGTATAA
>JAWWLR010000166.1:24965926-24982772 GCA_035041075.1 Acraspis erinacei | reverse complement strand
CCTACGCATTATTATATGATATGTTTGTAAAAAGGATACATTATGCTACATATTTTCTTCTCAGGCAGTAGAATTTCGAAATATATTTATAATAAAACAAAGTGTATGCTTTTTGAGATTACAACTTGAATGAAGAAAATCTATCATCCGAACTTACAAATTACTCAAATCGCTTTTCAATTTTAATGTAATCGAATTAACGAACTTTCGATTTTTTGTTGAAAGATATTATCAGTTTTATAATTATTTGCACGAAGGTGGGTAGAAATAAAAATATTTCAACTAATTAATGCCGAAAAAATATGTATAATATATTTCTTTAGGTCCGTAGCTCTTTGATTGATAAATTTATACCAGAATGAGGAATAAAATAAATCGAAAAGATTAAATAAACATGAAATCTTATTCGTCCACAAGCCGCTACACACTGGGGCAAAAGAAAATTTCGGTGATTAAATGAAAAAAATTCAAAAAGATACACAGCTTTGGATTTTTGACAAAAAATTTGGTCAATTGCTTATTTAACAATAAAGTTGACATTTTTTACAACGTTTTAGAAGTAAAATTTTTTTGAAGATATACATATTTATCAAAGAAGCTATTATATCTGTTCTAAAACTATCTAGAAATCATTCCAGTAGGTGAGAATAATTTAAAATAAAAATATTATCACGTAACAAACAATTTTATGAACAAAAATTAACTTTCTCGATTGGCAATATGTAGCTTATTAAATCCAGAGTTTTAGTACCAAATGCGAGAAAGATTAATAATCAACTGCCATTAAATAATGCTAGCTACTATTCGGCAGTTTTTTAAACCTTGTTATAAATAAATTCACAGTTTGAATATTTTTCATGGAATAGGCTCATTTTTTGACGAAATCAAATAAAAATTTCCGATGCCTCTTTAATATGATGCTTTGCAAATTCTTAAGAATTATTAACTATTTACACCATTTTCATAAGCAAAAAATGATTTTGGCTATTTTTCAAAGAATAGGCTCAATTTGTTTACAAAGTCAACTTTGCTACGATACTTTGCAAATTTACAAGAATTATGAATTACTTAAACAATTTTCATAAACATATTCAGAGTTTGGCTATTTTTCAATCGAATAGGTTCTATTTTTGTGAATGACATCGACTGAGAATGTATTTGGCAACATTTTTTTCTATGATGTTTTTCAAATTGACAATATTAATTACTTAATTTTTAAATAATATTAATTTAAAAAATGTAGATTTCCGATGACTTATGGTCATGATACATTTCTTGCTTATAATAAATAGTTAAATAATTTATAATTGTTGTCAATTTTGAAGGTATCATAACGAATATTCATCGAAAAGGCATTCTTAGCTGAATTCGTCAAAATGAGCCTGTTGGTTGAAAAATAGTCAAACTCTGAATTTATTTATGAAAATTGTTTAAATAATTAGTAATTATTTTTAATTTTCAAATTAGCATAGCAAAAAGTAATCAAAAAAACATTTTTAGTTGATTCCGTAAAGAATTGAGCCTATTCCTTGAAAAATATCGAAACTGTAAATTTTACACCAAAACTCTGGATTTGAATACGTCAAACATTACAAAACTTTTTTTAATTAATTTGTTCATAACGCAGTTAAAAATTCTTCTGAACATTTTCGCAAACTAAAAATATTTATAAATAGTTTTAGCACATATATAAGACCTTATTTCATAAATATGAAAATCTTTTTTAAAAATAATACCTTTGACAAATTAAAAGAAAAAATAATTCCTTGAGACCCAAAAAGTTTCAAATTTTTCCCTAGAAAATTGACAATCTTTTGCAGCTCGCGAAATTACCATATTGAAAAAAATGTATAGATTTATAATGTGTTAATGAACCAAGTTTTATTTAACATATTATTATTTTCATTTTGACAATTTTTAATTATTATAATTATTACATTTTTAATTATCAGTAAAGTGTTAAAAATTAAAATTATTCAACAATTAGTAAAATTAATAAAAATAATTCAAATTTATGAGTGACATTAATGAAATCTTTGATCAATTCACATTTCTTATATTGTTTCGTTCTGACATTTTGTTATATCAATAGTTTTAAACAATTTGGTAATTTTGGTGCTTTTTCCGAAGAATACCATTTTTTTCTACAAAATTTAAAAAATTAAGCACAAAATCATTATAGTTTCATGAAAAAATTCGTACAGTTGAAGAAAATCAGTTATTTAAAAAAATTTGGATTCTTTTTTTTTTACTAAAATTAAAAGGTTTTTTTTAACTCTCCTGATTGATATTTTACTTTTTGACTGGAATGAATATTGAAGAAAATGTTTCAAATTATTTACCTAAAATTCAGGAAAAACATCAAAGGAAGCAATTAGCCAAATGAATAGTGAAGGACAGGATAACCAAAGTTTTTTTGAATTTTGCAAACACCACCCCTAAATTTCTTCCTTTCGGTGAAAAAATACTGCTAAAAATTTCTTCTAATTAAAAAAATATATTAACTGCTCTGCTATATTGTTTTAGTACAGAATTTTCCGATTTTTTTAAACTATACATTTAAATCTAAAAAATACAGCCGCCTCTAAAAATTATTTTTCATTTATTAAGGAATAATTCCTTAAATTAATTTAAAAAATTAGGAGATATTATCGGCTATACAATATGAAAATTTGTAATTTCCTCGTAATTAATGGTCCGAAATGGTCCTTAAACTTCTAAGTCCGATAGTATCTTTAAAAAATGATTTATTGTTTCATAAAATTAAGGAATCAATCCTTAATAAATAACCAATACTTTTCAGGGATGAAATAATTTCTTGGGCTTAAATTGGTGGTTAAAAAAATTGAAAACTAAGAAAATTCATTTTTTAATGTAAAAACAGCCTAGAGGAAAATCTACAACAAATTTTGTAATGCAAGAATTATACCAATAACTCTTCCCAAAAAAAGGAAGAAATTTATGGTATAGGATTTGTAACATTAAAAATTACCCCTTATTCTGGGAACCCTAACTTATGACTAAAATTGATTAGTCAACAGAAACTTGTTTTGCCCCACTGTGCGCCGGATTCGACTATAGTTCTAATTACTGCAAAAATTGTGACTGCGAAAACTATTATGGCAAAAAAGTCGATCTATCCGCACAATTATAAAAAGAGATAAAGAATATCTGGAATGAAATAATTACAATAAGGCTTAATATATTTATTAGTGAGAGACAATTTTCTTTCTCTTTTGTAAAGAGACAGTTTTATTAAATTTGTTACACAAATGAAAAAAAACGTGAAGAACAGTTCTTCAGCGGAGCTGTGAAATTAGACATTTCTCTCTCTTATAATATAAATAATAAAAAATAATTGCGTTAATACGTAAATAAAGATAGTAGGTGCAATACTAAAATGCGATAATCAGGGAGCGGATTAGAGCCACTGTGTGAGCTGACGAGCGCAGCTCGGCTCTCACGTGAGGAGAACCCCGTTTAGAGAGCAGAGCTGCGTTTGTAAGATAACTTTACAGTGGCACGAATCCGCTCGCTGGCGATAATTTTTCTGCATTTAAATTAGCTTCAGAGGGACCAGGGAAAAGCGTGTAGAGCTAGTTTTTTCGCAGTGTAAGAAAATCTCAACCTGATTTTAGTAAATCTGAACTCCAAGGGATAGATTGGCATGATAAATAGGTTTAAGAATTTTCATGTGTGCGTATACACACACATCACTCATCGAAATCTACGAAATGTCAACCGTTTTTCACATGTCGGCTTTTAACTTTATTATTAATTATTACTGAGCGTACTATATGCATTAGCAACGAAAATTTTAATAGCGTTTAATAACTTCTTTATTCAACTGATGATAGATAATGTGGAGGATAAAAATTAAATTTTTAAAAGAGCAGATTTCAGAAGTTTGTCAATGTCAGGTTGAAGCGATCTTGTGTAACTGTGTCAAACAATTGAAACGAAGGATTTGCAATCTGAAATAAATATATACATTTATTTTATAAATATTTTGAATTATTTTGCATTTTCCTCATTCCTTTTTCATGAACATAGGGAAGTATATTCTTTTAAATCAAACTAAATTTTAGGAACCATAATGAATTTAATATAAAACGCTTAAGATTTCAAATTAAAATATCTTGCATTTTCAATAAAATAGTTAAATTTTCAACAAAAATTAACTTTAGACCAGACAGTTTCATTTATAATCAAATAGTTGAACTTTTAAACAAAAGGGATGAATTTTCAACAAAATAGTTAAGTTTTCAACCAAATAGTTGAGTTTTTTACCTACAAAGGTACATTTTCAACCATATTTTCCAATTTTCTTACACAAAGTATTAAACCACAAACGAGAAACATAAACCAAAAACAGATAAATATTGAACAAAGTATGTAGGTGAATCGTCAAGCCAATAAAATTTGTTGTAGAAAATGGTTAAATTTTCTACCAAAGAAGATAAATTTTAGAAAAGAAGTTGAATTTTTAATAAAATAATTAAATTTTCTACAAAATAGATGAGTTTTCAACAATACACTTTAATTTTCCATACAATAGTTAGAATTTCTTAACAAATAGTTGAATTATTAACTTACGAAAAGGTATTTTCAACAAAATATTTTAATTTTCAATTAACAAGAATCTAATAAGATTTGATTTTAAATCAAAATCAGTTGCATTTCTAACAAAATACATCAAATTTCTACCAAAATATATGAATTTCCAAACAAACAAAAAAAGAATTTTCAATCAAGAAAAATTTGCTAGTCAAAAGAGAGAAGCAATTTGAACCAAATTCTTGAATTTCCAATACATAAAGGGAAATTATCAGAAAAATAGTTGAATTTTCAACAAAATAGTTAAAAATTCAACAAAATAATTAAATTTTCAACGAAAAAAAAATTTTTCTAAAAAAAGGAGACAGAAAAAATGGAAAAAAGAGGGAAAGCGGAAAAATCGAATAGGGGAAAGAGCGTAAGAGTATGACTATATACCAGAATATTTTAATTAGCAAACAATTTGAAACAAATTATTGAATTTCCAATAAATAAAGGGAAATTATCAGCAAAATAGTTGGATTTTGAATATTCAAATTTTCAGTTAAAAAGATTAATTTTCAACAACAAAAAAAATATTTAAACAAGTTAAAACTTCTACTAATAAACTGAATTTTCAAAAGGTGGTTCAACTTATAACCAACTAGTTTAACTTTGAATCAAGAAGGTTAATTAAATTGTCAACCCAAAAATATGAATTTTGATCAAAAAAGGTCATTCTCAACTAAATTGTTAAATGTTCAGTTAATAAAATTAATTTTCAACCAAACACAACAAATTTCCAAGAAAATAGTTACATTTTCAACCAATTAATTGAATTTTAAGAAATTACTTTAATTTTTAACCAATTAGTAGAATTTTCAACCCAGAAAAGATGATTTCTTAACGAAAAATGTAATCGTTGAATTTTTAACTGAAAATGATGAATTTTTAATCAAAATTGGAATAGCTAAAGAAATTGATTTCTAACCACAAAAAATTAATCATCAACAAATTAATTCAATCTACAACTTATAAAATGAATTTTTGAGAAGGTAGTCAAATTTTCAACGGAGTAGTTATCTTCAACCAAGAATATTAATTTTCAACCTGAAATATTCCATTTTTATTAAAATAGTTAATTTTCAACTAAACTGTTACATTTTCAACTAAAAACGTTAATTACATTTCCAAAATTAGAATAGCCAAATTTATAGTTCAAAAAATTAATTTTCGACAAAAAAAAACTCATTTTCCACAAAAAATTTAAATCTTCAAACAGAAAAATTAATTAAATTTGAATTTGCATTTACATCTATTAAAGATAAAAATTGTTTACTGTCTAACCTACAAGGATGTATTTTCAATTAAATGATTCAATTTTCATAAAAAAAAAACATTTCAACTAAATACCTAAATTTATTTTTAAATTCTCACCAAATAGTGCAATTTTTAACCAAATATTTAGGGTTTCATCTAAAGAGATGAATTTTCAACTAAAATAGTACCCTCAACCAAAAACATATTAATGTTTAACCCAACATTTGCATCTTTAAATAAGGAAGTAACAATATCTACCAAAATATATGAATTTTGATACAAAAAAGACGAATTTTCAATAAAGAAGTTTCAACTATTTACGAAGTAAAAATTTGTCAGAATAAAAAGACAAAAAAAATTTAATTTTCAATATTTTAATTTATAACTCAAAATTATAAATTTTTAATTAAGAAAATAATTCTCAAACAAATAATTAAATTTTCAACAAAAATATTGAATTTTCAGGTCAAACAAGAAGAATTTTAGCAAATATAATTCAACCTTCATCCAACCAAATTAAATTTTGAATAAAGTAGTCCAACTTTCAAGCAACTAGTTTAATTTTCAATCAAGAAGATTAATTTACTACCCCAAAATATAAATCTTCAACAAAAAGGTTAATTTTCAACGAAATAGTTCAATTTTCAGTTACAAAACTTAACTTTCGACCGAACGAAACGAATTCTGCACAAAATCATTGAATCTTCAAACAAAGATATAGACTTGCAAATTTCAACAAAAATAGTTGAATTTTTATCAAGATAAACTGAATAGACTTTAACTAACAAAATTGACTTTTTCCAAAAAAGTACAACTTTTGACCAATTAGTTTCATTTTTAGTTTAATTAATTTAATTTCATTAGTTTCATTAAATTAATTAGTTTCATTAATAGCGAAATTGTCAGTTAAAAAAAATAATTTCCAACCTACAAGAAAACGAATTTGCAAGAAAAAAGTTCAATCTTCAACCAATAAAATGAATTTTTAACAAAAAATGCAAATTTCAACCATGTAATTGAATTTTCACCAAAAAATGGTGACTTTTCAACAAAGTAGTCAAATATTCAACAAAAAATATTGATTTTATAATAAAGGAAATTAATTTTTAAGCAAAGACATAAGTTTTTAAGCTAAAGAGTCAAATGCTTTAGAAAAAGTTGACTTTAAAACCCGAAAAGATTAATTAAAAAAAAATTAATTTTTTAACACGAAAGGTAATTTTTCAACCAAATATATGAATCTTTAAATAAACTGTTGAATTTCCAATAAGATAGCTAAATTTTTAACAAAATATTGGAATTTTCAACATAATAATATAATTTTCCACGAAATAGTTGAAAATTTAAACAAATGGTTGAAGTTTTATCTTACATAAAGGTATTTTTAACCAAATATTCGAATTTTCATCTAGAACAGATCATTTTTCAACCAAATAGTTGAATTTTCGAATAAGAAAGATCAATTTGCAACCAAAAATGAAATAATTAAATTTTGCCTGAAAAAATTATTTTCAAACAAAATAAAAGTTGTTTTCTACAAAATATTTAAATTTACAACCTAAACATATG
This sequence comes from Acraspis erinacei, assembly GCA_035041075.1. Taxonomy (NCBI): domain Eukaryota; kingdom Metazoa; phylum Arthropoda; class Insecta; order Hymenoptera; family Cynipidae; genus Acraspis; species Acraspis erinacei. The sequence goes on along the minus strand of JAWWLR010000166.1, from coordinate 24,975,347 downwards.
TATTTGTAACCAAATAGTTGAAGTGTCAACTGAAAAAAAAGAATTATTCAACCACAAACAATCGAATTTTAAGTAAATTGATGAGTTTTCCAGCTAAAAGGACAAATTTTGTAGAAGACAATCGACTTATTAACTAAAAAAGTTAAATTTTCTACCGAGAACTTTTCTACCAAAAAATATTATTTTTAAATTCCAAACGTCAAGTTTTTCATCCGAAAAAATAATTTTTTTACAAAAAGTTGAATTTTTGACACAAAAAGAAACTTTTCAACAATATATGTTTTAACTCTCAACATAATAATTACATTTTTTTTAATAATTGTATTTTTAACAAAATAATTGAATTATTAAACAAATTGTTTACTTTTTAACCTGCAAAAATGTATGTCAAACAAAATAGTTAAATTCAACCAAGAAAAATTTGCCAGTTATGATAGAAAAAAAGAATCAACCAAATTATTTAGAATTTTTAAACCCAAAAGGAAAATTCTCCACAAAATAGTTCAATTTTCAACCCAAGAACATACATTTTCAAACAGTTGAATTTACAACTAAAAATGATCAATTTCTAGCCAACATTGGATAAGTTAAACGTTATGATTAAAAAATTAATTTTCAGCTGAGAATAAAACGAATTTTTAACAAAATAGTAGAATCTTCAACGAATTTAATGAACTTTTGACAAATTAATTCACCTTTTAACCAAGTATTTTTAACAAAAAAGTTGCCTTTTAACAAAGTAGTTCAAAATTCAAAAAAATAATTAAATTTTCAACGAAATGAATTTTTCTAAAAAAAGGTGACCGAAAAAATGGAAAAAAGGAAAAGGGGGCAATCGAATAGGGGAAATAGCGTAAGAGTGTGACTATATACCGGCATATTTAATTAACAAACTCGTTCTTGAAAAACTTTAATTCCTTCTCGAAATTTTTATAATTTTCTCTTCTACTTTTTAACAACTTTTTCGGTGCTTCTTTTACCGCAATACTGATTCCCTTTTTAGGAGCGCTAAGTACAGCACCGCAATAAGTACGGAGGGTAAAATAATACCACAACTCGAAAGAAGTCAAGACCGAAAACCCGAGAAAAAATCCAGCAATACCTCCAAAGGAAACCGCAAGATCCACCCATCCAAAACTTATTTCGCGCTTATAAAGCAAATGTGGCCAAGGATTCAAGCTTATATTTATCTGTGTATTCCAGTATCTTTCAACCATTTGCACATTATAAGCAGTATGATCACATGGAAGATAACAATTACAATCTAATGATGAAAACATTTTTCGAGCTGTGATCAAACAGGAATACTCTTCCGGTTTACATTCTTCCCTTGGAGTTGGTGCTAAAAACCAAGGCAAGCAAGAGCAAAGTGATCTAATTTTGTTAATAAAGCAGTTTCTCTCACAATAGGAATAGGAAACGCTTTCATCGTCAAAAGTACATTGACGCTGATTGACTGATAAAAATCTTACATCCTTTTTGGTCATTGTTGTGATTGCATTGAATTGGATTAAAGACCCATTTATAAGCTCAAGCGTCGGTTGATCAAATAATGGAAGTGTTGTGTCGTGTTCTCCAGTCAAGAAGAATCTTTAAATTATTTATCAAAATAGAAATTACAAAATATTAGAAAAAACTAATAGAGACATAAGGAATTAAGAAAAATAATATGGAAAAAAATTAGTATTGAATCAAGAAAATATTTCTAGCAAAATGTTTGTTTAAATGAAACAAGTGATTGCTTGAATCTGTATCAAAGACAGAATTTGTTTAAGTAAAATAAAATTTGTTTGACTGAAACCGGAGTGTGTTCTAATTCCGAAATGTTATTTGAATCAATCGATTATTTCTTTGAATCAATCGAGTTCACCTTCGAGACGATAAACTTAAATTTAGCTAATGATAATAAATAACAAGGATTATTTGTAGGTTTTATTTTATCCCAAAATCTCAAAATTCTCAAATTATTATAATTATAAATAATATAATAATATATATAATAATATATTATAAATTATTATAATTATTCTCAAAATCTTCCTTTACCTCATAACTTGTATGTTTTGACACCTTCAATCGTCAATTTCCTATACTTAAATAAGTTGGTTTTTCATATTTGTTTGCATCAATCAAATATAGAAAAATATAAAAAATATAGAAATATAGAATATGTTTGCATTAAAGAAATATTTTTCTGAAGGATCGGCATAAATACGGACAAAACAATATATTCATGATCCAAGAACATTAGTCTTCTCTCAAGAAAATGTACTTAATTAAACAAAATAAAAATAAGGTTTATTCGATCTAGTACATTTTCATGAGAAAAAAAATATTTTCTTAGAGCAATAAAATATTGTATCGTCCGTATTCGTATCTTTTCTTGATTCAATGTTAATTATTTTTCCGTGAAGAAACAAAAGCGCCTTACCTTATGGGAAAGGTCTGTGTTTCAAATCGCAATATTCTTTCAGCATCCTCTTCTTTTACAAATTTTCCTTCAAATTTGCAGCAGATTCCAGATGATGTGACAACCTTTTCTAAGCAATCACGGCCTGCTAATCTATTTGAAAAAAATTATAAATAGATACTTTACAGGACAAAATAATCTCAAAATAGGGGAATTTGGGCGATTTATCAAGAAAATAGGGGAATAAATTCCTTCACATTAAATTAGTTCGTATGTACCCTGTTGAGCTCATTATAAAACACTTAAAATTTCAAGTCGACATGTACTAAGTTTTCAACAAAATAGTTGAATTTCAAAAAATTATTACTAATAATAATTAACAAGTGTTAGCAGTATAAAGTTGTTTCTGTTCGCATGATGTTGGTTAGTTATAGTTATGATTTTCTGTTTTAATCATTTTATGCTGAGATTCAATAATAATTTGAATATTAAAAATATTTGTACATCTAATCAATTTTAATAATGCAAATGTAGATATTAGATGTAAATTTTGATAAACTTTAGACTGAAAGAACTGTCACATCGCTCATAAAACTATGAAAAATTTCACAGTTGAATGCTTCAGTAATTTGTTGCAGGTAAGAATTTAAATTTTATTAGTATATTGTAAAAATAAGTGTTTTGAATTTCAAAATAGCTATGCAAATTCAAAACTGTAAATTAAAATTTTTTTAATGAAACTTTAATTGTTTAAAATTAAACAATCTTGAATTTAAAATACATATCGTAACAATGAAAATGGTTTGGTTACATTTTTAAATCTTTCCAAATTGTATCGCTTGAAAATAATATTTTACAGTTTAAAAATAATGAAACACAATGATTAGTTAAATAATTTATGTTGACTTCAATATTAAACTATAACATCAATTAATATTAATATGATTTGACTATTATTTAATTCATACTAATATTTAAACAATATTAAATTTATAAAAAGTAAGAAATTTTGCAACTTAAAAATGAATCATTCTTAAATTCAAAGCGTTTAACATTGACCATTTTTTTACTTGAATTGCTCAAAAATAGTACAACATCAAACAACAGCAAAAATTATTTTTAGACCAAAATGTTCGATTTAGAAGCAAATTTTTTTACTTTAAAGCAAACGAGACGAATTTTTAACCAAATAGTTTAATTTTTAACATGAAAAGATGAATTTCTAAGCAACATTTAAACAAAAATATGATTATAATCCAAGCAGTTGCATTTACAAGGAAAAGGCACGATTTCTAGGAAAAATTTAATTATCAACAAAACAGTTCAATTTTTACCATGAAAAGATGCATTTTTAATCAAAAATGTAATTTTATACAAAAAAGAAGTAATTATCTTCCAAGCAGTGTCATTCACCAACTATTAGTTGAATCTTCAAGCAAAAGGCACGATTTCTACAAAAAATTCCATTCTCAACAAAATTGTTTAATTTTTAACATGAAACGAAGAAATTTGAATTGAAAAGTTTAAATTAAAAAAAAACTTATTAACCAAACATTTAAATTTACAACCACATACTTCAATTTTCAAACAAAGGGCACAAATTTTCAACAAAATAATTAAATTTTTAACAAAATTTTTACTTTTCAACAAAATAATTAAATTTTCTACAAAATAGTGGAATTTCCTAACAAAAAAACGTAGTAGTTGATATTTCAACCAAAAACTACGAATATTTAACAAATATTTAAAATATTTAACTAAATGCAAGCCAAAAAGACGAATCTTCTGCAAACCTGTTAAATTTTTAACCCAAAAAATGAGAATTTTCAATAGAAATGTAAAGTATTAACCAAATTGTGGAATTTTATAACATAATTTTTTATCAAAGGAGACTAATTATTAACTCTTAATACATTCAATTTAATAAAAATTCGCAGTTCAATTCTGAATAAGATAATTGAATTTTCAACTAAAAATGATCAGCTTTTAATCAAATTAATTTCATTGACAAATTAATTTGATACCAAAAAATATGTATTTTCAACAAAATACTCGAGTTTTTTACGCACAAATACAATCTTATGAAAAATTCGTAAAATACGTCGTAAAATAAAATGAATTCTTAATTAATTGTTCAACTTGAAACCAAGCAGCGGGATTTTCGAAAGAAAAAGATGATTTCTTAACAAAATAGTTGAATTTTTGACAACGTTATTAAAATTTCCACCAAATAGTTGAATTTATAAAAAAAGAGATGGATTTTGTTTTATAAATAAAAAAGTAGAATTTTCAATACAAAAAAAATTTTAGACAAAATTGTTCTGTAAATAGACGAATTCTATAAATACTTTCATTTTTAAGGATATATTGAAGAAGATTACTTACTGGCAGGAAATATTTGAAAACAAGTCTTTACAATCGGGTGATAAATCCTTAAAGAAAGCTGCATAACCACTTCCCACCCAACTTATATTTACTGATCTTTCCCAATTCCATTCGTACAATTGCTTAAAATATGGTTCTGTATCCTATACATAAATTAAAATATCGTATCATCAAGGAGCGAATCAGAGCCACTGTGAAGTTATCCGAAGAGTGCAGCTCGGCTCTCACATGCGGAGAACCCCTGTTAGTCCAGTGGCAAGCGTGCGCACGCGCGTAGGGCACGCGCGTTGCTTCGTTACCCCCTCACTACACGCCAGAGGTTCTACGCATATGAGAGCTGAGCTACGCTAGTCAGCAAGCTTCATCCCCTCTCTTTCCATCACCATTTGAACAATATTTCCATGGTTAAGAATGTTACTTACCGGATCCAATTTTGAATTATTCACCACGGGAATTAGTTCCCAATTCAAACAGAGGAAAATATTCGGGAAATAAATTTCAAAATCATCATTCAGAATACCAATTCCCATTAATGTTGGCGATGTTTGAAATTTATCCCAAAGCGTCAAAATCATACCACTAGTAGCAACCAAAGCAACAAGGACACAAATAAACCAACCCACCCTGAAAGAAATAACCATCATTCGCAATCATTTTCAAAATTTGCATGACTTTCACATTTTCGAATTTGCATGACTTCCGCATGTCCTTTTTAATCTTGCAACATTATTAGCGCAGTATTTTTTATGAACAGAATAAAACAGTTTATATGATTAAAATTTAAAAATTTCAAATGAATTTATTTATTTTGACAAAAAAGAGGACTTTTTTACCATTAAAGATAATTTTTTTAACAAAATAACTATATTTTCAAGAATATAGTTAAATCTATAAGAAAATACTTGAATTTTCCACCTACAGAGTTAATTTTGCAACCGAATGTCAAATTTAAAAACAAAAAAGATTAAACTTCAACCAAAAACGGTTGAAATTTTAACCAAATAATTAGATTTTCAACACAATAATTTATTTTAAAAAAACAGTTGCACTCAGTATCAAATATATGAATTTTCTATAAAAAAGAATAATTTTTAACCTACAAAGATAAATTCTTAACAAAAAATACAATGGCTGAAATGCCAACCAAAAAAGTGAAATTTCTACCAAAAATAATGAAATTTTCTACCAAAAAAATGAAATGATAAACTGAAATATTTAACTGAAATGCTAAACTTTCAACTGAAATACATACATTTTCAATTAAGAAAATTAATTTGTAACCAGTAAAAAGAAAAATTATCCAAATAATACGATTTTTAACTAAACATACAATTTTCACGAGAAAGCAACTAAAAAAACGAAATAGAAATAAATACCAAATAAATTACTAACAAGAATGTGACATCAGTGTGATTGCAAAATTTCATTCATTTTTAAGTTTTCCTCGTTTTTCCCTGAAAAAGTTTTCATTTTCGCTAATTTATTCTTTTAACTTTTTCAACATAGAATCTTTTATAAGCAGAATAAAACAATTTCTGATTAAAATGCATTTTTTGGTGATGATTCATGATTTTAGTTGAAATCTTCATTTTTTAAATCTAACTATTCTTTCTTTCTGATTAATTTTTAACTCAAAATTGAAAATTTCCATGTTTGTTTGAACATTGGAAGGAAGAAATTTAACTGTTTCGTATTTTGTAAAATCTAGATCTTTTTCGTTAAAAAATTAATTTTTCTAACTAAAAGTTCAACTATTTCATATTTAATTGAATATCAATCATCTTTGGTAATGAAAGTTCAACTATTTGTTAAAAAATTTCTGTATTTTGTTGAAACATTGTCTCTTGTGGAGAAATATCATTCTTCTTGGTGACTAATTGAAATATTTCATTGAAAATTCATTTATAAGGTTGAAAATTCCATTAAAAATTAAAATACTTGTTCGAAAATTATTTTGTTTATTGAAAATTAATTTTGTTAACAAAAAATTTAACTATTTCACTTTTTGTTGAATTTTTTTATATAAATGTAATCTTTTCGTTGAAAATTCATGTATTTGCATCAAAATTTCACTATTTCGTTGAAAACTTATTTTATTTCGTTTCAAACTTATTTCCCTAACTTAAAATTAAACTATTCTATGTTTCTGGTAGAAAAGTCATTATCTAGGTTACAAATTTAACTAAGTAGTCATGTTATTTGAAACTTAATTTCTATGGTGAAAGATTCAATCAATTTTGTACAAAATTTGTTTATTTTTTGTTAAAAATGTAGCTTTACCATTTTTTCTAGAAAATTGATCTTTTTCTATAGAAATTTCATTTATTTTGTTGAAAACTCGTATTTTTTGGTTTAAGATATCAGTATTTTTTTGAAAATTAAAATGTTTTTGAGCGAAAATATAAACTATTGCTCTTTTTGTTCAGAATTCATTCTTTTTATCCAAATTAATCAGATTGATTAAAAATGTAACTATTTTGTTAAAAATAATTATTTTTTCAACAACATGGTTTATTTTTTCACCAGATAATATCTATTAAAAAATAAACTATTTCCAAATATTTCAAATATTCAAATATTCAAATATTATTTGAATTTTCTACCGACAGAGTTAAATTTCCAACCAAGTGGTCGAAGTTGCAAACCAAAAATATAAAAATTTAACTAATTAAATTTTAACCAAACATTTTTAATAACAATTAAATAGTTAAATTTTCAATAAAAAATAGGAAGTATCAAAATAAAAAGATGAAATCTTAACATAAACTGTGACAATTGACATTTCAGCCATAAAATTTCAACCAAAAATGGAAAAATTTACAGTAAAAAAATTTATTTTCAACTATTGTTACATTCGAGCTGAGAAAATCGGTAACTTCGCTCGACCTAACTCGGCTCCCAAAAGGTTTTTCTATATGTCCTACTCGGTGAATCTTCTATTTTGTTCGTGTCGAGGCGTCTCGTCATCTACTTATTTTGAATTTTGACGTTTTGGATGTCAAATATTGGAAGAAAAATATGAAATAAATGAAGAAAACCACATTTACTTTCATTTATCATAAGCAGAATAAAGAAACAAGTAACTTGACAAGTGTCAAATGTACTCGACATGATACTTTCGTGGAAACGAGAGTCGAGCCGGGACGATAATTTTGACAATTAAACGAGACTTTTTCTTGTTTAGTATGTTTCTCGTCAAATATCTCTCGAATGAAACACTATTTTCAACAACAACAAAACAAATTTTGAACAAAATAGTTCAATTTTCAAAGAGAACAATTCATTTTTAACTACAATTATAAATTCAAGAGAGAGCGAGAAAAATCATCTAAAGTATTGAACTTTCAAGCTAACAGCCGAATTTTCTATAAGAGAGTTTTTAAACACTAAATGATTAAGTTTTAACCAAATAGTTTAACTTGAAGCCAAAGAAAAGAATTTTTAAGTTAAATGATGAATCTTCAAAAAACATAGTTAAATTTTCTGTTAAGGAAATTGTTTTTCAACCAAAAAACCTAATTTTCAAAGAAAAAAGATGAATTCTCAACCAAAAATATAAGAGTTGATTTTTTTACCAAAAAAGATTATAATTAATAAAAAAAAAACAGTTGAAATCAACAAAAATGCATTCTTATCCAAAAAGGACTAAATCCAAAAAGACAAATTTAAAAAAATAGTTGAATTTATAAATAAGAACAAGACTCATTTCTCATCGAAGCAATTGAATTTTCAAAAAAATAATTAAATTTGTAATAAAACAGTTCATTTTTTTAACTGGATACATAGTTGAATATTCTACATACAAAGTTCAATTTTCAACTAAATAGTGGAATTTTCAAGCTACAAATTCCAATTATTTTAGAAAACTCTTGATTATTACACCCTAAAAGATACATTTTCAACAAAAAAGTATATTTTAAATCCAGAAAGATGATTTTTCGAACAATAAATTCTTAAAAGATGAATTCTGATCAAAAATTATAATAGTAGTTGATATTTCAACCAAAAAAGATGAAATTGCTATCAAAATAATTTAAAATAAAAAAAACAGGAATTAAAAAAAATAGTGTAATTTTTTAATAAATAGATCAATTTTCAACCAAGTAGTTCAACTTTCAAACAAATAGATACATTTTCAAATAAAATAATACATCTTTAACGGAAATAGTTAAATTTTTAGTGAAGAAAGTTAAATTTAAACAACAAGAAAAATAAACTTTCAAAAAGTAATTTTTGAAAAAAATAGTTAAACTTTAAAACAAATACGTACATATTTAGTAGAAACGATTATTCTTCAACTGGGATAGTTAAACTTTCAGTTTGAAAAATTAATTTTCAACAAAAAAAACAAATTTTTAACTAAACTACATGAATCAGCAATCAAAGATGATTAATTTTCAGACAAACAGTTGAAGTTTTATCTGAAAGTTAGATTTGGAACACCAAAATATGAATTTCCAACAAAAAGTGATGTTTCTGCCAAAAAAGTTGATAACTTTTGCGACATGCTTTTCGAAATCTCTGACTTTTCCCTAATTTCTAGGTTTTCCTGACCTTAATGCCACCCTGAATTCAATAGATTCTTTTATTAGTTGATCTGTTAATAATTTACGTATTACTGGCTGG
>JAWWLR010000166.1:24919164-24932074 GCA_035041075.1 Acraspis erinacei | reverse complement strand
GGTAATATTGTAATTTTTCAGTTGAATTTTTTAAATTGAAAAGGTCAGTTTTAAGCCAACAATGGAATAGCTTAAATTTTTATTTTTAAAAATTACAATGAAAAAAAACGAATATCCTAGAAGACAATTGAATTTTTAACAGGAAAATATTAATTCTAAACCAAATAGTTAAATTTTTAATTAAAAAATTGACCAATAACATTTGAATCTAACCAATAAACATGAATTTTCAACATAAAACATCACTGTTCGACAAGAAAGTAACACTTTTAACAGAAAGGATTAATTTTCTACAAAAAAGATTAATTTTGACCACGAAAGACGAAATCTGAACTAAATACTTGAATTATCTACTAAAAGTGACAAATTTTCAACCAAAAATTAAACAGTTAAATTTTCATTTAAAAAATTAATTTTCAGCCAAAATAAAAACGAATTTTCAATCAAAGAAATTAATTTTCAATAAATTAGTTTAACTTTTGACGAAATAGTTACACTTTCTAATAGCTGGTTGTGGAATTTTTAAATAAAAAATAAGAGAATTCCGAAAGACAGTTGAATTTTCCACAACAAAGTTAATTTAAAATCGAAACAAATTAATTTGTAACCATACAGTTGCATTTCTGACCAGCACAAAATTTAATTTCTGCAAAAAGAAATGAGTTTTCAACCGGAAAATATGGATTTTCAAACAAATTTTCAATAAACAAATTTCAATCAAACTGTTGCAATAATAAATAAAAAATTTATTTTATTTAAAAAAAGAAGAATTTTGAACAAAAAACATAAATTTTCATCAAGATAGAGACATTTTAAACTAAAAGGATTCATTTTCTGACATTTCCAACAAAATAGTTGAAATTGCAACCAAAGAAATTGATTTTCAATAATGTAGTTCAACTTTCGACCAAATAGTTAAACTAACTGAATGTTTAATTTTCAAATTTTGCATAAAAGTTCATTTTCAAACGAAAGAGATTATTTCTCAACCAGTCATTCATATATCTAACAAAAAAAACATTAAATTTCTTTAAAAATAAATGAATTTTCAAAGCTAAAAGGCTAGTGTTCAACAAAATAGTTAAATTCTTAATTAAAACAAAACTTTTTAGTCAAGAAAAAAAAAGGAATGTCAATAAAAGTGTCGAATTTTTAATAAAGTATCGTTAGAAAACCTAGAAATCCCTTGAAATTTAACTTAAATTCTCCCTAAAGTTCTATAGAAATTCGCTAAAATCCCTTGAAACCTTATAAGTAGCATTGATATCCTGGAAACCATTTAAAAAATCTCGGATTCTTTTTTTATCCTTAAAACTTTTAAAAATCCTTTGATATCGGTTGGAGTGGATAAAATTCCTTAAATCATGTGAAATTTCTGGTAATCCCACAAAAAATGAGTACACTCAAATTAAGATTGTTTCTTCAACTTCAACCATATACAGTTGTATTTTTAATCAAATAATTGTATCTTCAAGCAAAAAATTCGAATTTTTTAGAAGATAGATGAATTTCCATTCAAGAAATATGAATTCTCATCCAAGAACTTTCCCACCAAAAAGGCAAATTTTCTATCCAAACAGACAGTTAAATTTTCAAACAAAAAAGGTGCCTTTTTAGTAAAATAGTTGACCCTACAACAACTTAATTAAGTTTTCAACTAAAATGATAAGATCTTCAACAAAAACATGCCTTGTTAATAAAGAAGAGGAAGTTTAACTTTTAACCAAGTAGATAAACTTTTAATTAATAAGATTAATAATTATCAAATAAGAAAATAATAGTAGATACTTATTTAACTAAAAAGCGATTTTAATTTTAAATCAAAAAAGTTGAATTCAACCAAAAATATGAATTTTCACTATAGGAACTTAATTTTCAAACAAAAAGATGAATTGTATATTAAAAAATTATCTACTTACGTAATTTTATTTAATCTAGAGTAGTCGGCTTTAAATTCAAATCGGTCGACGTAATTTAGGTTATCTAAGTAATTAACTTATTATGCAGAAAAGTAATCTTCCGTAGATGATTAATCTTCTAAGTTGAAAATTCAACTTTTTTTGTTAAAAATTGGTCTTTTTGGGTTAAAAATTTAACTATAGAGAACATTCATTTTGTAGTTGAAAATTTATCTTTTTTAGATGAAAATTGAACTAATTTGTCAAAAATTCGGTTTCTGGATGACGATTCTTGATTTTAGTTTGGAAATATTTTACTTGAAAAATTAGGCATTTTCTTGAACATTGGCTGCTTTGTTGACATTTGCTTTTCTGCAGAAAAGTAAGATTCTTGTTTGAAAATTCATCTTTTTTGTTAATAATTAAACTATTATGTTGCAAATTCGTTCTTTTTTTGTTGACTAAAACAGGTTTTGATTTGAAATAAGAAATTAAACTTTGTTTTCGTTCGACAGTCAACTATTACATTTTTCTTAAAAAAATAATTTCTTTTGAGTCAAAATTAATATACTTTGAAGAAAATTCAACAATTTTTTTAAAAGTCGTTTTTTTAGTTTTTGATTCACTTTAGTTAAAAATTCATCTCTGGTTGAAAATTTAACTAGTTTGTTAAAAATTCCTTTTTGTTCTGTGTCAAAAATTAATTGTTTAACTGAAATCTATTCTATTTTCGTGGAAAATTGATATTTTTTAGTTCAAAATTTATCTTTTTAGTTGAAAATTTATTTTTTAACTGAAAATTTAACTATTCCAGTTGAAGATTCATCATTTTAGTTGAAAATCCATTTCTTTGGTTGAAAATTAGACTAGCTTGTTAATTTTTTTTGTGTTTAAAATTAATTTTGGAACTGAAAACCTAACTATTCTATGGTTTGTGTGAAATCGATATTTTTTTATTAAGAATTCATCTCTGGTTGAAAATGTACCTATTTATTGCACAATCTGTGTTTCTTGGTTAAAATTTATTTTATAACTAAAAGTTGAAACATTCGAGTTGACGATTTGTTATTTTAGTTGAAAATTTATATTTTTGTTTGAAAATTTACCTATTATCTTGAAAAATTATTTTCTTCGGAAATGGATCTCTTTCGTTGGAAATTTTTTTTTGTGTTGAAAATTAATTTTTAACTGAAAGCCCAAGTATTCTATGTTTGGCGAAAAATTTATATTTTTCTATTTAAAAATTTATCTTTTTTATTTGAAAATCTGGCTACTTTGTTGAAAACTTACGTATTTTGTTGAAAATTCGTCGTTTCCGGTAAAAATGTATCTTTTTGGTTGAAAATTCAACCATTCGGTACAAGTTTAATTTATTTTGTTTAAAATTGAACAATTTTGTTAACAATTAAACCTTTTTGGTTCAAAAAATTCGCGTGAGTATAGTTTATGTGAAATAAACCACTTATTGTATGTAATCCAGAGTAATTCTTTATATATAGGTAATCCAGGGTAATGCGATATAATCCGGAGTAGTCCACCTCCGATGGACCGAATTTTTCGGACTTTTTTCCTCCTTGGAGGCTAATCATCGTACTAAAATGCACGATAAAATAACGCGCTCAGATAAAGTGTTTACTGTTATTAAAATGAATAGATGCGCCGCACGTGTTAGTGGCACGAGCTACCCCTCAAATCCCAACTATCATAACGAAACTGCACCACTCTGCTTCCCTTTTCCCATGTATTAGTAACCATTTGAGTGTGTGCTTACGATAACACACGCACTAAAAGAGCAACCAACGAGAGAGAAGGAACAAGTATAAGATTTAGTACGAGGGAGTTCTCGCCGAAGGCAGTCAGTCAGTGGTGCAAGAGTTCGGTCAAGAGAGTGATCACCATTCTCTCCTCTCCTCATCATTTCCCTCATTATTCCCCCTGCCCTTTCTTCAAAAACCATCCCTTCCCGTTCATAAAAAAATCAAAAATTATTAACCCGAAATGCGCAATAACAGTGCAAAATATACCGTTGAAGGTGAAGAGATCAAAATTCAAGTTCAAGACTAAGCATCCACCCATCACATCATAAAACAAGTGAAATCTCTCTTTTAAGAAAGACAATCAACTGCCTACAACACATACTGACGATACCGAAGAAAAAGTGATGAGCATAATATTAGTTATTAATTAGAGAGTCAATAAGGAGTAAGGAGATATTAATAATATTAACAACGTTTACTTGAAAGTGCAATCAGAGTCGCCTTATCTGGAGGGATTTGCAGAAATATCAAGAATGCCGTTTGTTCATACGAATGGGAAAGTTTCGGCACTACTTGGTCTGATTTTCGATTGTTTTCATTGAGCCAACAGTGATTGCAATACAATGCAGGAGGCAGGTTTAACTCCAGGCTCTTAAATTAACACTAGGGTGGTAATGAGCTCTCCATCGGATAGGTAGCGGTAACAAAGTGATGAGTGCAGAGTGAAAAAGTGTTAAGCGATTAGCGATTTGACGTGTTTTTATACTTAGAAGGCTTCAAAATGATTAACACTAATCGAAGACAAATTATACGAAGAAGGTCTCCGAGAAGAAGAGGCATCTCCTCTGCAGAAAATCTCTCAGGTTAATACATTTTTGATACTATTTTTATTATAACAGAAGGGTTGCAGTGCAGAAATGAGGATTAATCGAGCAAAACATGATGAATCCATTTCAGATGATTCATCAATAATTACACAAATACTGTATCTCAAAAACAGCAAAGATAGAAGGAGAATTCAAATCGAATTATATAGAGGAAACCATCTAGCTGGTTATCCAACAGTATTGAATTATTGAATCTATTAGCTTGGACTTATGCAGTTTTAATAACATATTGAACCCTAGTGAACCAAGGGTCAATAATCATATTCCTCGAGTTCTGAAAACAAAATGATGCATAACTCATTTTTTCAAAAAATGGATTTATCAGGTTTGGTTCGCTTACGCCTCAACTATATACCCAATATTTTTACCGAAAATAAGGGGTTTGCATAACAAATAATTGCAAAATCATATACACGTTATATTAAAAGGATTTTATCAAAATCTCATTTTTAATTTAGTAATAAAACGATTGGCAAATCAAAACGAGATAACTCTCTGTACTTGTCTCTCGTCTTCACCTTTTTTGTATTGCCTAACCTCATACGTTCATGCTTGTTGTTTTCTGGATATCTAAAAATGATATATAATTATCACGATTAGGCTATTTATTTTATTTAATTGTCGCAATGAATGGAAAAAGAGCTAGACATTAAGGTTATCTTTGATCATACTCTGAAAATGATTTGGTTCAATAAACAACGTTTTTGTTGGTTCAACCACAGAATATGGTTATTATATGAACAACTAAATATTTGGTTGATCCAAATAAATTTTTTTTGTTGTTTTAACCAAATATTTTGGTAGATAGAGTATTTAGTTGGAGCAAGAAGGAAATGATGTTGGGACAAACAAATATTTTGTTGAATCAACCAATATTTGTTTGAGATTTAAGGAAGTTTGTATGTATATATAAAAGAGAACAATTCTTTTGGTTAGACTAAATTTCTGTTCTAAGTGGAAGTCAATAAGAATATTACTTTTCATCACTACATTTACTTTAGTAAAATTAAAAATTAAAAAACAATTTATTTAATTAATTAAAAATTAAAATTAAAATACATTTTTATTTCTCTTTTTGTTGTTGCTTGGTAACCTTTCTCTGGTCAAATTCCTCTACTTATAAGTTTTTAAAAAAGTAAAATAATAGAATACTTCTTTTTTCAAAGAAAAACTCCTTAAATAATTCAATTTGCCACATTCTTCATCGCCAAAGTAACAAACCAATTATAACCTAAAATCGTAAATCTTCATTTTCAACAACAACAAAAACACTGTTTAAACTTTTTGTCATTCAATTTCTCACCTTGCCATAAAGAACGATACTTCTTGGAAGAATTATCGTTTATTTATGAAAAAATATTTAGTTGTCTTCTTTTTATAGATCTTGTATGATATAATCTTGTTAGTAATTGTTTGCCTTGTATTTTTATTTTTTTAGTTTGTTCCTCCTGGCAATTATATTTTTAATTCATATTTTTTATTATTTGCTGGGAAATTTCACCATTTTGTTAAAAGTCATCTGTTTTGGTTGAAAATTCAAGTATTTTGTTGAAAGTTTAACTACTTTGTTGAAAATTCTTATTACCTTATTTGAAAATTCAGGTTTTCAACTAAAAATGTAACTATTCCATTTTTGAATGAAAAATTATTTTTTTCAATTGAAAATTCAGCTATCTGGGTAAAATCCGAACCATTTTATTAAAATGAATTTTTGTTCAAGATTCATTATTTTAATTTAAAATTTAACTCTTTGGTTAAAAATGTCTTGATCCTTTTATCTGGAAATTAATTATTTAAACTGAAAATTTAACTATTGGCTTTTAATATTAAGAATCTGTATATTTAAAATTAAACTGCTTGAGTAAAAATTGGACTGCTTTGTTAAAAATTAATTTTTCTGTTCGGCGGTTTATCTGTGGTTGAATATTGATCTGTTGAAGATTAATAATTTTATTTGAAAAGTAAACTACTTGAGTAAAAGTTAAACTGCTATGTTAAAAATTAATTTTTTGGCTTAAAATCTCAACATTTTAGATGAACTTGTTTTCTTCATGGAAAAATCTTTATTTGTTGAAAATTCATCTCTTTAGTTAAAAATTAGAATATTTTGTTGAAAATGTTTTTTTTTAGATTGGAATTTTTACTGAAAATTTAATTTTTCAAATTTTGGTTGAAAATTTGTCTTTTTTAGTTGAAAGTTCAACTACTTGTTTGAAAATTATTCTTCATTATTGAAAATTCGTAGTTTTGGTTTCAACATTCATCCTTTTTGGTAAAAATGTCCTATTTTTTATTGAAATATTAAATATTATGTTTTTGGTTAAGAATTCCCATATTTCTCAGTAGTAAGTTTTGTTTCAAATTGGAAATTACATTTTTATTTTTTATCAAATAATTTACTCAACATTTATTTTTTTTTATTCTAAACAAACTCTTTTTTCAATAAAGCAATTCAATACTTTAGTTTTTATTTACAATCTTTGTAATTGAAAATTCATGCTCTTTTTAAAGCGATCGTTTTATAAATTTATCCGTTTTTGCTTTATAATTTATATTTTTTAGTTAAAAATTCATATCTTTAGTTGAAAATTTGTTTGTTTTTTTTGTTTTTATTGAAAACTGAACTACAAGGTTTAAGATGTCATTGGTTTAAGATTTAAATATTGCGTTGAGAATTCTTTTTCCCCGGTTGAAAATGTATATTTTCAGTTAAAAATCCATCTCATTGTCTGAATTTCTGTGTTTTTATTGAAAACTCAACAACTAGATTTAATTTTGAACTACTTTCTTAAAGACTAATTTCTTGGTTGAAGATTAATAATTATAGATGAAAGTTCATCTGTTTGGTTGAAAATTGTACTATTTTGTTGCAAATTTTTTTTTACTGAAATTTAAACTACTTGACTCAAAGTTGATCTAATTTATTGAAAATTCACCTTTTTCGACCATTTTATTCAAAAATAATCCTTTTTTGTTGAAAATGAACTTTTTGGGTAGATTTTTGTTGTTATGGGAAAAGGGGGAATAGGGGGATTAAGTAAACAAGGGAACGGACTATGATCCCTCAGATTGCAAGAAAAACCCACAGACAAAGAAAAAAATTTCGTTTTTGAGACAAAAGTTTCCGGGTACTCGCATTAAACATCCTGTAGAGAAGTTTATTTCTTTAAATCACTCTTATATTTTCCACTGCTCTTGTTTACTCAAGATTAAAATTCTTCCTGCTGTTTCAACATTTACTCAAAATTTTGAATTATTACTTAGCCTTTCCTCCTTTTTCTTTCCGAATCTGCAATAATTAGAAGCTATGATATAACTTTTGAAAGATTTAAATTTCATCAAGAAATATTGACTGAAAAGTTAATTAAATGAGTTAATTAACGATCGAGAGTTATATAAACATAACTTTGTAGAAAGGTGCAATTTTGTCGATCGTAAATCATGATAGTTAATTGAATCTATTTTGAATTTGCCAGCTAACCGTTATAAAAAGATCGTAACCGTATACTCACTTTGAAGTTGTGGCCGTAATATGGTTTGGAACATAATGCGGTATGTGCAGCACAATTGGCAGCTAGTCGTAAAGAGAATGAAGAATAATAATGACAATGATTTTTTCACTACCGGTACCTTAGGTCATAAAATGCCACGACTCTAGGAAGCAGATAAACATTTGAACAATGGAACTAAATCATTTACTTCTCAGTAGAAATTAATGTTCATTATAGAGACTTTGTAGTCCAAAAAGCTCTCAAAACAGCGAAAATAGGGCGATTTTTCACGAAAATAGGGAAACGTAAATTCTTTTCTAAAAAATAGGCGTGTCACGAAAATCTTGAAAACATTGTTGTCGCTTTTTCTGAATGCCGATTGGGTAATTTAAAAAATTCGAATAGAAGAACGTTCCCAAATTCACATACATAATCAATAAATAAAATAATTTAATCAAGAATTTAAATTGTTATTATTGCATTTTTTAGTTAAAATAATTAATTGCCAATCAAGAAAAAGGAATATTTTTGATAAAATGGGTAAATTTTCAACCAAGCTGAAGAATTTTTAGATTAAAAAAAAGTAATTCTCAACAGAAAGTGTAATAATTGATATTGACATGAAAAAATAGTTTAATTTTATTTAAAAAACTGTTAAAGGTAACCATAAAATACGATTTTTTAACAAAGCAGACGAAAAATGGAATAGTTACATTTTTAGTTCAAAAAATTATTTTTTCATAAAATGAAGAATAACTGGATAAAAAATACATGTATTGTCAACAAAATATTGTAATTTCTAATAGAATTTTCAACCTAATAGTTAAATTTTTCCCCAAAAAGCTAAATCAGTCGCCAAGAAGATTAATATTGTACGAAAAATGAGAAATTTTCAACAAAATGCAGAAATTTTGAAACAAAAGAATTGAATTTTCAACAAAAAAAGTTATTTTTCAACTAAATTATTGTACTTGAAAAAAAATGAACGAAAATACTCAAATGTTCATTCTGGAAAAAAAATTCTCTAAAACAATTGAATCTTGAACCCGGAAATATGAATTTTCAACAAGAAAGTTAATTTTCAAGCAACCCAAAAATATGAATATTTATCAAGAAAGAAGATTCTCAGCTGAAATACTCGAATTTTCAACCAAAAACCAAGAGTTTTCTACAAATCAATCGAATTTCTTAAAACAAAAATATAAATTTCCAGCAAAAAAGTTAATTTTCAAACAAATAATGAAATATTTAATCAAATGGTACAATTTTTACCAAACATATGTATTGTGTACCAGAAATATAATAGTGGACTTTTCAACCACACAAATTAACATTTAACCAAAAACAGTTGGATTTTCTTATTAAATTATATTAAAATTAAGTTCAAATTGAAGCGAATAAACGAAAAGAAAGTGGAAATTTGTTTAAAACATAGAAAGAAAGAGGAATTTTTTTTAATGGGATAAAAAGGGGAAAGATTGTGAAATCCGATTATATTAAAAAACTAGTTTAAGAATAGAAATTTATTTTTTTTTTAGATTTCTTTCGGGTGTGAAATTTTTGAATTAACACACATTTGTGGCAAAAATAATACTTAATTGTGTGAAAGAAGAGGGTATTAACGACAGCACCTATTCCCCTCCCACATATGCATTTTCAATGAGCTGTGTAAACCTCAGGCTCCTGCTTCGCCCACTTTACAATGTTCAATTCATTACTGGGCCCACCCAAATTGTGTCTTGTAATACAACCTTTTCGGTATCTTGATGGAACACCTTTTCTTAAACACCTCATAATTTTCTGAATGACCGTAATACTTTTTCAAAAATTCACAGCTCATCATTTTATTTATTCTTTAGACTTAGACCAATTTATTCATGATGCAAGAAAACAATCATCGAAACACTAAATCATCTAATCTGAAAAGCCTATTTCATTAAATACAATGAATTAGTATACATTATGGCTAATCAATCAGTTTTACAATAATTTAAACATTGATATTCATGATCAACAGTTTAGTCTTGTAGCACTTTTAATATAAAATCTCTCGTAAACGGAATAACACAATTTCAGATTAAAATTTAAGATTAAAATTTAAGAATATTAAATGTATTTATTTCAATGAAAAACTATTACTTTTTTACTATAAAAGTTCAATTTTCAACAAAACATCAAATGTTAAGCAAACCAAATAATAGAATTTTCAAACCGTAAACTTGATTTTTGAACAAAAAGAATTCTTAACGAAACATATAATGGTCGATATTTCAACAACAACAAAAAACAACGAATTTTCAACAAAGTAGTTACATTTTCAACCAGAGTTGAATTTTCCGCAAAATAAATGATTTTTTGTGTCAAATTGTGGAATTTTCATCTTACGAAAAAGAATATCCCAAAAAACGTAGTAGTTTATATTTGAACCAAAAATGATTAAATTTCTATAAAAAACGAAGTTTCAATAAAATGCATGATTATTCAAACAGTTGCTTGAATTTTAAACCAAAAATCATGAAGGTAAATTTTCAGTTAAAGAATTAATTCTTAAAAAGAAAGATTTTAAAGAAAATAGTTAAATTTTCAACCAAATGAGTGCATTTTTAATCAAATAGTTAAATTTTCAACCTATAAAGATGAATTATCAACATGAAAATGTTATAGTTGATACTTGCAGAAAAAACGATAAAATTTCTACCAAAAAAACGAACATTCTATCAAATACATGAATTTGCAAACAAGTACTTAAATTTTCAGCTAATAATGATAAGTTTAAATTTAAAAAAAAATATTATAACCAAAAACGAATTTTCAAATAAATTAGTTAGATTTTCAACCAGTGCTGAACTTTTAACATTTGAATCCAAATGATGAAATTTCTACCTGAAAGAAACGAATCTTCAATACATGAATTTCAAGTAGATAGAAGATAGTACTTGAATTTTCAAATTAAACAAATAAATTTTCAATAATAGTTGAATTTTCACCAAAATAGTTAATTTTTATTAATAGTTGAATTTTCAGCTTATAGCGATGAAAACTCTACTAAAAGGGATAAACTTTAAAACCAAAAAGACATATTTGCAACAAAGAGGATTAATTTTTGTCTACTAAAAAAACGAATTTCCAATAAAATACATACATTTTGGAACAAATAATTAAATTTTCATCTAAGAAAGATAAATGTTCAACCAATTTTTCTACAAAATTCAACTTTGAACAAGTAGTTGAATTATTAATTCAAAAACATACATTTTGAACCAAATTGTTAAGCTTTCAGTTCAAACAATTTATTTTCAACAAAGAAAAATAAATATCAATTTTCAACCGAAATGATGAATCTTCAACAACAAAATTATTTTTTAATCCTCAACGGGTAATGTAATAGCAGATATTTCAACTAAAAAGGGCTTTTAAATTTTAAATCAAAAATAGTTGAGTTGATTAAAAAAATTCAATTTTTAACCATATAGTTCAATGTTTAACCAACAGACTACTTTCGAAAAAAATTTATATAAATGGTATATTTAAATACAAGGCAAATAAATTATTAACAAGCAAATTATATCAGGGAAGTTGTAAAAATGCATTTTTTTTAAATTCCTTAATTTTTCCCTGAACAATTTCTCGTTTTTCGTGATCATTAATATTCAACGACCAGAATTTTAATCTTGTAACATTTGCAGTATATCGAATCTTTTATAAACAGATTTTAGCAATTTTAAATCATAATTAAACAATTTCAAATGCATTATTTTTCTCAGTTGTTTGAAGTTGCCTCTTACAGAAATTCCCTAACTTTTGCAAAAATGTTTACCAAAATCCGTAAGTTTTCCCTGACCAATGAAATTCCCTAATTTCCAGCTTTTTCCCTGGCTACAAAATATTTGGTTGATCCAAATAAATTTCTTGATTGTTTCAAACAAATATTTTGAAATATGGAGTACTTGCTCGGTTCAACATCAAAATTTGGTTAGTACAATCAAATCTTGTGTTGAATCAACCAAATTTTTAAGTATATTAAAGAGAACAGATTTTTTGTTTCAATAAAATTTTGTTTGCGTTGAATTTAAGGAAAGTGCATTCTTCGAAGCCGTAGGCGAAACCTCCCTACAGTGTATAATGCAACCTACACTAAATAATCATTTATTAAGAGCACAAATAAAAGAAAAATAATTAAGTTTAATTTTAATTTATGTACGCGTTTAGTGTCTTAATAATTAATTAAAGTAAATGAATTATTTTACATATAATAGTATTTTTAATCAATAATTATCCACTGTAGTTCCCCCTGTCCTTTTTTCCGCGACACTTAGGTGGTCTTTATTCTTACTTGATTTGATATTAGTCAACATTTCCAAAATGAAACATTGTTTTTTTAATTGAAAATATATAAGATAAAAGATTGAAGATTAATAATAATTACTTTTCATCTACTTTTTTCATCTTACATAACGAAAGCACCGACGGTTTCTATAAACGTAATCTCAGCCGATCTCGGGGAATCAGCGGTCATTTGTAAAAGCACTACAGAGCTGCCGACGAATCTGCACAGAGATCCCTTTGTATTGAGCTCTGGCCATTTTGCAAGTATATTAATGACTATCATAAGATGCAACAGATATGGGGTACAGTAGCTCTTATGTGGTCTTAAAAAAAACATCATAGCAGGTAATTTGCCATTGCGAAGCTTGAAATGATCTGCAAAGCCAAGGTAACAAAAGGACCTCTATATATAACCCTTGGAAATTATTATTGCATTTCAAAACATTCATTTCAAAATATATATTAAACAGGGTGGTCCAAAACTTGTTACATTCTCATCCTAATAAGAAGGTTTTATATCAAATTTGACATCTTCAATTTTTATGAAATGT
>JAWWLR010000166.1:24864353-24877840 GCA_035041075.1 Acraspis erinacei | reverse complement strand
TTTTTTATTTTTATTTTTTATTTAAAAAGGCATATTTTTTTTTATCAATTGCATACATCTTAAATAAAAATGAAAAAGTCTTGTTAAAATTTCAAGAATTTAAAAAAAATCCTTTTTTTTAAAATAATTTAAATGTTTTGTTTGAATTTTATATTTTTGCGTAGAAAATTCAACTATCCTCATACAAAATTTCTTTCACATTCAAAACTTATATTTTGATGTTGAAAAGTAAAAAAAAATTTCGGATGAAAATTCGTTTTTTTTTTATTTATTTTTTTATTTGTTATTTAAAAATTCATCTGCTTTATTAGAAATTGCATTTTTCTTGAAAAAAATGCAACTATTTTTATAAAAATTCAACCATTTTTTTAAAAAGTTCTCTTTTTTATTAAAAATTTGACTGTTTCGTTGAAACATCGTCATTTTTGTAAAATGAAAATGGAACGGTTTGGTTTGAAATTCAAAAATGTTGTTAGAAATTATTTTGTTGTTCTTAAAAACTCAAACTCTTTTTCAAAATTCTTGTTTGTTTTTGTAGAAAATGCAACTATTCTAATAGAAAATTTCTTTTTTCACTTAAAACTCATATTTTGATGCTAAAAAGTCAAAATAAATTCTTTTTTGGTTGAAATTTAAAATATTTTTTGCAAATTTGTCTTTTTATTTTGAAAATTCATCTATTTTACTAGAAATTGCATTTTTCTTAAATGAAAATTCAACGGTTAGGTTCGAAATTCAAGAATTTTTTAAAAATGATTATTTTGTTGTTAAAAACTCAAATTTTTTGTTGAAAATTCTTGTTTGTTTTTGTAGAAAATGCAACTATTCTGATATAAAACTGCTTTTCTAATCAAAATTCATATTCTGATGCTAAAAATTCCAAATAAAATAATTTTTGGTTGAAATTTTAACTATTTTTTTTTTAAATTAGTCTTTTTGTTTTGAAAATTCATTTATTTTACTAGAAATTGCATTTTTCATGAATTTTGTTAACAATTATTTTGTTTTTAAAGATTCAAATTTTGTATTGAAAAATTCTTTTTTTGTATTTAAAAAATGCAATTATTCTAATAAAAAACTTTTTTTTTAATTAAAACTCATATTTTTATGTCCAAAAGTCATACTGAAATTTTTTTCTGATGAAAATTGAATTGTTTTTTTGATAATTTATCTTTTTGATATAAAAATTAATTAATTTTATTAGAAATGGCATCTTTCTTGAAAAAAGTGCAACTATTATTATAAAAATTCCAAAATTTGTTCAAAAAAGTGATCCCTTTTCTTGTTAAAAACTTATATTTCCACATTGAAAAGTCAAAATAAAATATTTTTCTGATGAAAATTTAATTCAAAATTTTTTTTTATTTAATAGTTCATCTGTTTTAGTAAAAATTTGATCTCTCTTGAATAAAAATCCTACTGTTTGCTTGAAAGGCAATTTTCTCTCTGTTCAAGGATTCAAATTTTTTTTTAATTTTTGTAGAGCCACTTAATTAAGAAATCATTTTTTGTGCAAAATTCATATTTTAGTTGAAAATTCATTTCTTTGGCTGAATGTTTAACTTTTTTGCTAAAAATTATTTTTTTTGCTAAAAATTCATATTTTCTGATTCAAAAATAAATTTTTTATAAGAAAAATTACAAAGAAATATTATGTATAAAAAATAAAATAACATTTTGTATAAATACTGGGAGTAAATTTTAAAAAAATGTAATGAAGAGACAATATTTTTTGGTTAATTAATTTAATTTAAATTTACATTATAAATTTGTTTGTTTATTTATATTCTCAGGATGAATATAAACAACATGCTTTATATTAAAATTAATTAGCCGAAAAATTTTTTAAATAATTATTTCTAACTAATAAAGAATTGTTGAGATTCAAAAAAAATACAGTTAATATCTTGTACAATTATTAGTATACTAAATTTAGTACAATTTCGTAGTTCTAAGTTAATAAATTATATTTATAATAATTAGTAATTTTTTCCCTTACAGGATCAAGACCACAAATGACAGTCCAAATTAGTGAGCATGAAATAGTGCTCTACCGTAATTCAAAACCTTTTGGAAAAGTACAAGGACGAAAGATTTACGAAATAAATCCAGCTCATCCCGGTAATTTAAAAACAAAAATAATTTTTTTTTAATATTTAAAACTTCTGTCTAAAATGTCTAGCCTGGAGGGGGAATGTAACTTTTATATGCCTCCACCAAAAAAAATCTTCTGAAAACGCCCAATAGTGGAAGAAATTGATTTTTTTGTTCAAAATAACGTACAGCCCAAAAATATTGACAGATTTAGAAAAAAAAAATTTAATTTGAAAAGATTTTTAAAGAGCCTTCAAGCCTGATTTTTTGAAAATGGTTTCAATCTTTTTATAAATAAACAAATATAACGATAAAAAAATGTAAATAATATTTTTTACGATTTTCCATAATTTTACGTTTTTGAAAAAGTTATGTTGCTAGAAATTTGGAGAAAAACAATATAATGGTGAAGACAAATTTCTTCTTGGGATTATTATTGTCAATATTATAAATAAATTTAATAAACAAATGCATTAATCTGTCATTTTTTGATATAGAAAAATACTGTTTTTCGGTGCCGTTTCTTTTAATTATGAACTTTATGCTAATTTCAGAAAACTTCATAATTTGTTGATTATTCTTATTTTTTAAACAAATGTAATAAACAAATGAATTATTAGGGCATTTGTCGGCAGAAAAAGCCGTTTTTTTCTATGCCGGTGCTTTAGTTGGAATTTTAATGACAATCTCAGCAAAATGCGTAATTAGCTGATAAATTTTATGATTCTTTTTAAACAGATTTAATAAGCAAAAGCATAGATAAGACATTTTAAAAAGAAAAATTCGTTTTTTTATGACAACTTTTTTACTTAGGAACTTCATGATAATTTCAAAAACATTCATAAATACAAGATAAATTTTGTAATTTGTTTAAACAAATTTAATAAATAAAAGCATAGATAAAGCATTTATCCAGAGAAATTTTTTTTTAACAATTTTTTAATTGGGAAATTCAGAATATTTTCAGAAAAAAATGGGTAATTTATTGATCAATTTTAGGAATTTGAAAACAATTAGAATAAACAAATCTATTATTGGGGCATCTGTCGAAGAAAAAATTATTTTTTTCGATATCATTCTTTTTAATGGGGAAATTTATGATAATTTCATGGAAGTTCATAATTAGGTGATAAATGTTATATTTTTTTAAAAACAAATTTAATAACAAATGCATTAATCAGGCATTTGTCGATAGAAAACTTATTTTTTTTATAACAAATTTTTTAATTGGAACCTTCATGATAATTTCAGAAAAAATTCATAATTTATTGATAAGTTTTATGACTTTTTATAACAATTTTAATAAACAAATGCATTATAGGGCGTCTGTCGAAGAAAAAATTCTTTTTTTGTCGATATCGGTCTTTTTAATGGGAGATTCATCATAATTTCATCAAAATTGATAATTAGTTGATAAATGCTATATTAAAAAAAAATTAATAAACAAATTAATTAATCAGCCATTTTTCGAGAGAAAAATGTGTTTTTTTCCGTGTTATTTCTCGTAATTAGGAACTTTATGCTAATTTCAGAAAACTTAATTTTTTTATTAATCTTATAATTTTTTTAACAAATTTAATAAACAAATGCATTAATCAGGCATTTTTCGAGAGAAAAATTATTTTTTTTGTGTCGTTTCTTGTAAGTAGGAACTTTCTGCTAATTTCAGAAAAATTCATAATTTGTTGATTATTTTTATTGGTTTTTAAAGAAATTTAATAAACAAATGCATTATTAGAGAATTTTTCAGCAGAAAAATCCGTTTTTTTCATTGCCAGTCCTTTTAGTTGGAATTTTCCTGACAATTTTTGCAAAATACGTAATTAGCTAATAAATTTTATGATTTTTGTTAAACAAATTTAATAAATAAAAGCATAGATAAGGCCTTTTCGAGAGAAAAATTCTTTCTTTTTATAACAAATTTTTTAATTGGAAATTTATGATAATGGCAGAAAAAATGCATAATTTATTGATCAATTTTAAGACTTTTTTTAAACAATTATAATAAACAAATGCATTATTGGGGCATTTGTCGAAGAAATTTTTTTTTCGATATCAGTCTTTTTAAAGTTGAAATTCATGATAATTTGATCAAAATTCATAATTAGTGGATAAATGTTTTTTTTTAAACAAATTTAATAAACAAATGCATTATTCGGGCATTTGTCGACAGAAAAATTCATTTTTTTCAATGCCAGTCCTTTCTGCTAGAAACTTTATGACAATTTCAGCAACATTCATAAATAATTTATAAATTTTATGATTTTTTAAAATAATTTTTATAAACAAAAGCATAGATAAGGGATTTGTCCAATAAAAATTCTTTTTTTTTATAAAATCTTTTTAAATTGGGAACTTCATGACAATTTCAGCAACATTCATAAATAATTGGTGGATTTTATGAAGTTTTTAAGCAATTTTAATAAACAAATGTATTTTTGGGGCATCTGTCGACGGAAAAATTCTTTTTTTCGATACCCATCTTTTTAATGGGGAAATTCATGATAAATTATTCAAAATTCATAATTAGTTGATAAATTAGCAAATTTTTAAAAAACAAATTCAGTAAACAAATGCATGAATCAGGCATTTTTCAATAGAAAAGTATTTTTTGTCGATATCATTTCTTTTTTACTTAGGAACTTTATCCTAATTTTAGAAAAGTTCATAATTTTTTTATTAAACTTATAATTTTTTTAAACAAATTTAATAAAAAAATGTATTATTTGGGTATTTGTCGGCAGAAAAATTCGGTTTTTTCAAAGCCAGTCCTTCCAGTTGGGAACTTCATGACAATTTCAGCAGCACTCGTAAATAATTTATAAATTTTATGATTTTTTAAAAACAAATTTAATAAACAAAAGTATAGATAAGGCATTTGTCGAAAGAAAAGTTATTTTTTATAACAACTTTTTAAATTGGGAAATGTATGATAATTTCTGAAAAAATTCATTATTTATTGATCAATTTTAGGACTTTTTTTAAACAATTATAATTTTAAAAAGGGATTGTTGTGGCTTCTTGAAGCGGAAAAATTCCTTTTTTTCGATATCGGCCTTTTTACAGGAGAAATTCATGATAATTTCATCAAAATTCATAATTAGTTGATAAATTTGATATTAAAAAAAATAATAATGAATATTTTAATAATAATAATAATTATTATTATTTTAATAAAAATGAATTATTTTAACGTATTTAACAAAAAAATGCATTATTCGGGCATCTGTGGAGGGAAATTTTTTATATCAGTCTTTTTAATTGGAAACCTAATGATAAGTTTCACATTATTCACTAAAATTGTTTTTAAAAACATTAAAAAATATTACAAAATATTACTAATATTGCAAATTATTTCGAAAATTTTTTCCAAATTCAAAGGAAAATTTAAATCGTTTTAAAATATGTGAAAGGTTTAAAAAAATTTTCAACTAAATAAAAATTTTAATATATATTTTATAAGAATTCAGGGAAAATTTTTAATAATTTCTTATTTTCAAAAATTAATTTTAAGGTAATATTCTTAAACATTTCAAATAATTTGTTAAAATTTCGGAAAAGAATTTGGAAGATTTTAAAATAAAAACTTTGCAATTTTTCAATATTAAAAAATCACCTAAGTTTATTAGAGTAATATTAGTTAAAGATATTCCAATATTCTATAATAAATAAACCAAAAATTTATAAAAAAAATTATTTGGTGAAGGAATGTTTTTTACGATTTTCCATAATTTTAAGTTTTTTAAGTTATATTGCAAGAAATTTTGATGAAAACAATATAAGGATGAAGACAATTTTTCTTGACCCTATTATTGTTAAGTATGTAAACAAATTTAATAAACAAATGTATTAATCAGGCATTTTTCGACAGAAAAATAGTTTTCTTTTCTTTGTCATTCTTTTAATTAGGAACTTTATCCTCTTTTTAGAAAACTTCATAATTTATTGATTAATCTTATGACCTTTTTTAAACAAATTTAATAAACAAATGCTTTATTTATGCATTTGTCGATACAAAAATTCGGGGTTTTCAATGCCAGTTCTTGCAGTTGGGAACTTTATGACAATTTCAGCAACATTTATATATAATTTATAAATTTTAGTATATTTTTAAACAAATTTAATAAACAAATACAATGGATTTCAGAAAGAATGCATAATTTGTTGATAAATTGTATGACTTTTTAAAAGAATTTTAATTAAAAAATGAAAAACAAATTTAACAAAAAAAGCTATAGAATAATGGATTTTTTGTTAAATTTGTTTAAAAAATAAATAAAATTTATCAACTAATTATAAATTTGCCTAAAATTACCATGGAGATACCAATTAAAAATTCTGAGATCGGAAAAAAATTCCGTAGACAGATGCCCTAATTATGCATTTGTTTATTAAATTTTTTTAAGAAATAAATAAAATTCATCAACTAATTATAAATTTTCCCGAAATTATAATGAAGATACCAGTTAAAAAGTCTGACATTGAAAAAAATGTCCGTCGACAGATGCCCTGATAATGCATTTATTTATTAAATTTGTTTAAAAAAATAAATAAAATTCATCAATTAATTATGAATTTTTTCTGAAATTATTATGAAGTTTCCAATTGAAAATACTGAAAACGAAAAAAGCGAATTTTTCCGTGCACAGATGCCTGAATAATGCTTTTGTTTATTAAAATTCGTCTTGAAAAAGACGAATTTTCCTACCGACAAATGCCCGAATAATTCATTTGTTTAAAAAAAATCATAACATTAATCCATAAATTACGAAGTTTTCTAAAATTATCATCAAGTTCCCAATTGAAAAAAATGAGACCGACAAAAAACCATTTTTCTATCGAAAAATGCCTTAATGCATTTCTTTAATAAATGTGTTTTTTAAATAAATATAAAATTTATCAACTAATTATGAATTTTGCTGAAATTATCATGAATTTTTCCATTATAAAGACGATGTCGAAAAAAAATAATTTTTTCTATCTACAGGTGCCCCAATAATGCATTTGTTTATTAAAATTGCTTTAAAACTCCTAAAATGTATCCATAAATTATAAGTTTTTTTGAAATTATCATAAAGTTCCTACTTAAAAACGTTTTCATCGAAAAAAAGAATTTTTTCGACAAATGCCTTATAAATGCATTTTTTTATTAAATTTGTTTATAATATTTACTATAATAATCTCAAGAAGAAATTTATTTTTCATCATAATGTTTATATCCAAATTTCTTGCAATATAACTTAAAAAACGTAAAATTAGGGAAAATCATAAAAAAACATCCTTTCAACCAATAATTTGTTTATAAATTTTTGGTTTGTTTATCATATAAAATTTTCATGATATTGACGAGCACGGGAACGTCCAATAGACAAAATGGCTATTTTTTCCGTCATATTTGTTTATTTTAAAAGAATTGAAAGCCTAATATAAAAATCAGGCTTAAAATTTTTAAAATCTTATAAGTTTTTTTTTTACACTTTTTTGTCGAAATCGGTCGATATTTGTGTTTTAATATTATTTATATAAATTATCCAACTTTGATCAAATTTTTAGTATACTACATATTTTTCTACACTAATAAACAATTGTTGTAATTAAAAAAATGTTATAATTTAATTTCCTGAATCATTTTTAGTAGAATCACAATTTATTAGACAGTAGTTCTAATTATCTGATTTTTTTGGCAATTTTTATATTATTTAATAAATATGTTTTATAAAATTAGGTCAACTAAAGAAAGTCCAACCTCAATTTGGCGATGTGATAATGTATGCTGGAATCCCTATTGCGAAATATTTTAACGGATGGCGCCGGGTTAATCAACGACAATTAACAATTTAAGGAACATTGTTAAATAATTTAATAAAGATAAATATTCAGCATTGCATATGAATTTTGTGTCACGATTATTTAAGGCAGCTTCCATTAATTACGTAAGATTTTTTTCGGGATATTTTAAATTCTTTGAAATCCTTTATAATACCTTCAAATTATTGAAAACGATTGTAAAAATAGGACTTTAAAAACACCCTTAAATTTTCAAATTAATTTAAAAATATTAATTTTAATTAAAATTTTTTGATTTAAATTTTTCAATCTTTTGATATCTCTTAAAATCCTTTAAACCTTTTCAAAAATTCTTGGAATCTTCAAAAATACTGTAAAATCTTTAAAATCCCTTAAAATCTTTTATATTTCTTTAAATATTCATGGAATCTTTAAAAATACCTTGACATGTTTTAAATCCTTTAAAATATCTTCAAATTATTTAAATCGATTACAAATTTAGGACTTTTAAAGCGTCCTCAAATATTTCAAATTCTTTGAAATCGTTTGATATCCCTTGAAATCTATCAAAACTCTTAAAAATTCCTGGAAATCTGAAATCTTTTATTATTCCCTAAAATCTTTTTATTCTTTTAAGATTTTATGGAAGATTTCAAAATACTATAAAAATTTTGAAATCCTTCAAAATGCCTTTAATTTGAAATAAATTGAAAAATCTCGGAGTTTTAAAATACCCTAAAATATTTTAAACTCTTTGAAATCTTCTGGTATCTTTCGAAATATTTTTAATCTGTTTAAGATTCCTCGGAAACTTTAAAATGGCCATAAAATATTTGAAATCCTTTAAAATACTTTAAATTTATTGAAATCGATTGAAAAATTTAGGAGTCTTAATTATATCTGTTGATATTCCTTAAAATCTTTTTATCCTTTTTGACATTCCTGGGAATCTTTAAGAATACGATAAAATCCTTGAAATTATATAAAATGCCTTTAATTTTAAATAGATAGAAAATATTGAACTTTTAAAACACCATAAAATATTTTAAGCTCTTTGAAATCTTCTGATATCCCTTGAAATCTTTAAAATCTCTTCAAAATTCCTATGAATCTTTAAAAAACCCATAAAATTTTTGAAATTCTTTCATATTGCGTAAAATTATTGAAATCTATTGAAAACCCATTGAAGTCTTAAAATAGCGTTAAAAAGTTTTTAAATCCTCTAAAATATTTTGATTTCCCTTACAATTATTTTATTATCTTTGAGATTCCTCGGAATCTTTAAAAATACCATAAAATCTTCTAATTATTTAAAATGATTTTAATTTGAAATCGATTGAAAAATATTCGAGTTTACAAATCCCCTTAATTATTTAAAGTTCTTTGAAATCATTTGATATCCCTTGAAATCTTTAAAATATTTTAAAAATTCCTCGAAACCTTTAAAAATGCCATAAAAT
The DNA here is from genome assembly GCA_035041075.1 of Acraspis erinacei. Classification (NCBI taxonomy): domain Eukaryota; kingdom Metazoa; phylum Arthropoda; class Insecta; order Hymenoptera; family Cynipidae; genus Acraspis; species Acraspis erinacei. The sequence goes on along the minus strand of JAWWLR010000166.1, from coordinate 24,868,499 downwards.
TTTTGAAATCCTTTTAAATCCCTTCAAATTATTGAAATCTATTGAAAACCCCTTGGAGTCTTAAAATACCCTTAATAATCTCAAAATTCTCTAAAATATTTTGATATCGCTTACAATTATTTTATTATCTTTGAAATTCCTCGAAATCTTTAAAAACGCCATAAAATTTTTGAAATTCTTTTATATTGCTTCAAATTATTGAAATCTATTGAAAACCCCTTGAGTCTTAAAATACCCTTAACAATTTTTAAAATTCTCTAAAATATTTTGATGTCCCTTAGAATTATTTTATTATCTTTGAGATTCCTCGAAGTCTTTAAAAACACCATAAAATTTTTGAAATCCTTTTAAATCCCTTAAAATTATTGAAATCTATTGAAAACCCCTTGAGTCTTAAAATACCCTTAACAATTTTTAAAATGCTCTAAAATATTTTGATGTCCCTTACAATTATTTTATTATCTTTGAGATTCCTGGAAATCTTTTAAAGCACCATAAAATATTTGAAATCCTTTAAAATCAATTGAAAAGTCTTGAAATCTTTCAATAACTCTATTTTGAATTACTTGATATCTATTGATATCCCTTAAAATCTTTTTATTTTCTTTAAGGTTCCTGGGAATCTTTCAGAATACCATAAAATCTTTAAAATTCTTCAAAATGCTATTAATTTGAAATGAATTGAAAAAGCTTGGAACCTTGAAATACCCTTAAATATTTTTAATCGTTTGAAATCTTTTGATATCCCTTAAAATCTTGTTATGCTCTTTAAGATTCCTGGGAATCTTTAAAAACACCATAAAATATTTGAAATCTTTAAAATTTTTTTTTAATTTATTGAAATCGATTGAAAAATCTTGGATCTTTAAAATACCCTTAAATATTTTAAATCGTTCGAAATCTTTTTATATCCCTTAAAACCTTTGGAATCTTTTTAAGATTTCTCGCCATCTTTAAAAATACCATAAAATATTTGAAATCCCTTAAAATCCTTTAAACTTACTGAAATCGATTGAAAAATCTTAGAATCATGAAATACCCTTAACTATTTTGAATTCCTTGATATCTTTTGATATCCCTTAAAATCTTTTTATTCTCTTTAAGATTCCTGGGAATCTTGAATCCCTTAAAATCTTGTTATGCTCCTTAAGATTCCTGGGAATCTTTAAAAACACCATAAAATATTTGAAATCCTTTAAAATTTTTGTAATTTATTGAAATCGATTGAAAAATCTTGGATCTTTAAAATACCCTCAAACATTTCAAATCCTTCGAAATTCTTTGATATCTCTTGAAACCTTTGAAATCTTTTTAAAATTCCTCGACATCTTTAAAAATACCATAAAATATTTGAAATCCCTTAAAATCCTGTCAATTTATTGAAATCGATTGATAAATCTTGGAATCTTTAAATATCTTTAACTGTTTTGAATTACTTGATATCCTGCAATTTGAAATTGAATGAAATATTTTTGAGTTTTAAAATACCCTCAAACATCTTAATCCTTTGAGATATTTAAAATCTTTTTGCGATTCTTAGGAATCTTTAAGAATATCATAAAATCATTGGAATCCTTCAAAATTAACTTAATTTGAAATCAAATGAAAAATATTGGACTTTTAAAACATCCTAACATATTTTTAATTCCTTAAAACCTTTGATATCCCTTCAAATTTTTTAAATCTCTTAAAAAATTCCTCGGAATCTTTAAAAATACCATAACACTTTTTAAATCTTGTCAAATGCCTTAAAATCATTGGAATCTATTGCATAATCCTTGGAGTCCTGAAATCGATTAAAAAATCTTTGAGTTTTAAAATATCCTTAAATATTTTTAATCTCTTGAAATCTTTTGATATCCCTTAAAATCTTTTTATATTCTTTAAGATTCCTGGGAATCTTTAAGAATACCATAAAGTCCTTGAATTCCTTCAAAATTGATTTAATTTGACATCGAATGGGAAATATTGGACTTTTTAAACACACTCAAATATTTTTAATTCTTTGAAATCTTTTCATATCCCTTAAAATATTTGTATCCTCTTTAAGCTTTCTGGGAATCTTTAAGAATACCATAAAATATTTGAAATCCTTTCAATTTATTAAAATCGATTGAAAAATCTTAGAAAATTTAAATACCTTTAACTATTTTGAATTACTTGATATCTGTTGATATCCCTTAAAATAGTTTTATTTTCTTTAAGATTCATGGGAATCTTTCACAATACCATAAAATCCTTGAAATCCTTCAAAATTGATTTAATTTGAAATCGAATGGAAAATATTGAACTCTTTAAGCACCCTCAAATATTTTTTATTTTTTGCAATCTTTTCATGTCCCTTAAAAGCTTAAAATATTTTTATCCTCTTTAAGCTTTCTGGGAATCTTGAAGAATACCATAACATCTTTGAATATCTTTAAAATGCCTTTAATTCGAAATCAATTGAAAAATCTTGGAAACTTAAAGTACCCTTAACTATTTTAAACTTTCTGAAATTCTTTGAATTGATCGAAATCGATTGATAAATCTTGGAGTCTTAAAATACATTTGACAATGTTAAAGTTCTCTAAAATATTTTGATAACCCTTACAATTATTTTATTATCTTTGAGATTCCTCGGACTCTTTAAAAATACCACAAAATCTTTGAAATTATTCAAAATGTCTTCAATTTGAAATCGATTGACAAATCTTGGAATCTTAAAATGCCCTTAACTATTTAGAATTTCCTGTAGTCTTTTGATATCCCTTGAAATCTTTCAAAACTCTTTAAAATTCCTTGGGATCTTTAAAAATTACATAAAATATTTGAAACCCTTTAAAATCCTTTCAATTATTGAAATTCATTGAAAAATTTTGGAATCCTTAAATATCTTTAACTATTTTGAATTACTTGATATCTATTGATATCCCTTAAAATCTTTTTATTTTCTTTAATATTCCTGGGAATCTTTAAGAATACCACAAAATCTTTGAAATTCTGCAAAATGCTATTAATTTGAAATCGATTGAAAACTCTTGGAATATTCAAATAACCTTAAATATTTGTAATCATTTGAAATCTTGTGATATCCCTTAAAATCTTTTGATTCTCTTTAAGATACCTGGGAATCTTTAAAAACGCCATAACATATTTGAAATCCTTTAAAATCCTTTAAATTTTCTTGAAATCGATTGAAAAATCTTGGACCTTTAAAATACCATTAAATATTTTAAATCATTTGAAATCTTTTGATATCCCTTAAAATTTTTGCAATCTTTTTCAGTTTTTCCGCCATCTTTAAAAATACCATAAAATACAGGAAATCTTTTAAAATCTTTTAAATTTATTGAAATCGATTGAAAAATCTGAGAATCTTGAAATACCCTTAACTATTTGAAATTTCCTGATATCTTTTGATATCCCTTAAAATCTTTTTATTCTCTTTGAGATACCTGAGAATCTTTAAGAATACCATAAAATCATTGGAATCCTTCAAAATTCATTTTATTTGAAATGCAATAAAAAATATTGGACTTTTAAAACACCCTAAAATATTTTTAATTCCTTGAAATCTTTTTATACCCCTTAAAATGTTTTTATCCTCTTTGAGATTTGAGATTCAAATATTTGGAATTTTCTGAAATATTTTGATATCCCTTAGAATTATTTTATTCTCTTTAAGACCCCTCATAATCTGTAAAAATACCACAAAATCATAGACATTCTTCAGAAATATCTTTAATTTGAAATCGATGGAAAAATCTTTGAGTTTTAAAATACTTTTAAATATTTTAAATCCTTTGAAAACTTTTGGTTTCCCTTGAAATCTTTGAAATATTTGTAAGATTCTTTGGAATATTTAAATATACCATAAAATATATGCAATACTTTAAAATTTCGTTAAATTATTGGAATCTTAAGGAATACCATACAATCTTTGAAATTCTATAAAATGCCTTTAATTTCAAATCGAATGAAAAATATTCAAGTTTCAAAATACTCTTAAGTATAAAAAATTCTTTGAAATCTTCTGATGTCCCTTTAAATCTATGAAATCTTTAAAAAAATTCCTCGAAATCTTTAGAAATACCATATAATTTTTGAAATCCTTTTAAATCCCTTCAAATTATTTAAATTTCTTAAAACTTCCTTGGAGTCTTA
>JAWWLR010000166.1:24764568-24782192 GCA_035041075.1 Acraspis erinacei | reverse complement strand
GGTGTCGATGCTTTGACCTTTTCTTTTGAATGGTCTGTGCTCATATGTGGGGGAAAGACTAGGACCGAGCGCGTAGCGCGAGGTAAATACATTATCGAGCGCGAAGCGCGAGATAAAAATATTATCGAGCGCGAAGCGCGAGAACCAACAGTCGCGCGCCCTAGTGCGCTCAAACTTGCGAGCGAAGCGTGCCGTGCGCGCAGAGCGCTATGAGAATGTGCCCGCGAAGCGGGCGGATTTTAAATTAACAATTCATGTTGAAAATTATTTTTGGTTTTGTTAAAAATTAGTTTTTTTTACCGAAAAATTCACCTGATCCAATTGAAAATTCATCTCTTTGGTCAAACATTAATTTTTTGACTGAAAATTTAACTATTCAATTGTCGTTTGTCAATTTATTTTTTTAGTTGAAAATTCACTTATTTTTATGAGAATTAATGTTTTTTGGTAGAAATTAATCTTCTTGGTTGAAAAATCATCTTTTTGATTATAAATTGAACTATTCCAGTTGAATATTCGGTAGTTTTAACTTATAATATTTATATTTAAATAAAATTATTGTTTTAACCGAAAACTTAACTATTTAATGTTTAGGCGAAAAATTGATATTTTTTAGTTTAAAATTCAACTATTTCGTTGAAAATTTGTCTTCTTTTTGTTCAAAGTTCATGTACTTGGTTGCAAAATCGTCTTTTTTGTAGGAAATTAATCTTGTTTGAAAATTCATCTTTTTGATTGAAATTTCATCTCTTTGGTTAAACATTAATTTTTTAACTGAAAATTTAACTGTTCAATTGTTGGTTATGTGAGTAGATAAAACAAAAGCTTGTTTGAATTATTATTCAAATTCATGGACTTTAGAGACAAATTCACGAAGTGATTAATTATGTTTTTAGTATTATTCAATTATTCAATTAATTCACCGTGCTAAAATATTTAAGAATATATTTTAATATTAATTGAATTCCTTGAAACTGGAAGAAAAAAACATGATTTATAATAAATTGGCGAAACTGTATACATATGCCGCGTCGATTTTTTAAAATATGCGAAATATTTAATCAAATTATACCTCGAAAATTCTTGTGAGATCTGAAAAAACCTGGAATTGCCAGGGAATTTTTTTCCCAGGATATGAGTAGACAACCTGAATAAAGTAACTCTAATTAATCCTTTTTGTTTTTGAAGGCCTACGATCAGCATTTAAACATGGTCTTAGGAGAAGTTGAAGAAACCGTGACAACTGTCGAAATTGACGAAGAAACCTACGAAGAAGTCTACCGCACCACAAAAAGAAACATTCCAATGCTCTTTGTTCGAGGTGATGGTGTTATCCTCGTTTCTCCACCCAGTATGCGACCCATGGTTTAAGAATTTTCTACCCATGTTTCGTATAAGGTCGGTTTTTCTATGCAAGTTTAGTTTCACTTCATAAAGAGTTTATTTTCTACGCATTTAAATTTATTTAAATTTAGCAACAAAAAAAAGTTTATTTGTAAATGAAGGAAACTGTTTGTTTAAAAGATTCAGTTTATCAAATCTTGAATCATCAGATGATTCCAGAGAATCATCAATAATAATCTACGTACTGACGATTGTACAAAAAAAAGATAGAATAAAATTAACAAACTTACAAATATTTTGCACTTGGATTTTGCTTTGGCGTCAAGCCAGGAATTTGGGAAATCGGACAAAGTAGAGGTTTAGAAAAAGGTTAGATTTTACTTTTTCGGGATTTTGGGGTTCCGGTGAGAAGAGCAGGAGTTGGAGGATTCAAATCTGATGATCCTATAGCTTGAGCAGTGAGGTCATTTATTCTCTGGTCTTTGAGTTTTAACATGCTTTCAAGATGTGAGATTTTTTCACTCAGCATATTGATTGCATTCTTTTTTTCTTGCAATTCATGTTTCAGCTTCATAAAGATATGACGAGGCACTGTTTTATCCGCGACCACTTCCGGATTTATTGCATTTCTAGCGGACTCTACGAAAAAATATATTATCCTTGTTACATTTTTTTCAATAGTAGTTAATATAAAAATCGTTGCTTTTGTAGGTACTCTTGAAATAAATATTGGAATTAATTTATAATAATTTTTCAAAGAGAATTGGCTGAAAAATATACGGGGTGGCGACTTGAACTGGAAAACGGGAAATGACTAGGAATTTCTTTAGAAAACGGGAAATTTACTTTTGATCGCAGAAAATTTCAAATTTTTATTATTTTAATAATTTTCTTCAATTTAGAAAAATTTAGAATTTAGAAAGTGAACGCAGAATTTGTCATTTAAATGCCCCTTCTTCCACATTTTAGATAAAGAAAGTACTTGAAGTAGTTTTTAGAGTAGTATTTTCAAGAAGAAATATTTCTGAATTATAATGAAAAAATCTTTTACATGTTTCCTTGAAATTTAAACTCTTTTGTTAAAAAAATTTTTTTGTGGTTGAACATTCATGATTATAATTGAAAATTCATATCTGGTTGAAAATGTAACTAGTTTGTTGAAAATCAATTTTTTTTAACTAAAAATTTAAGTATTCAAGTAAAAAATTTAATTATTTGATCAAAAATCCGTTTTTGTTGTTGTTAAGAATTAGATTTTTAACCGAAACTTTAACCATTCTATTTTTTGTTGGAAATGTAGATAATTTTCTTTTTTTTTTATGAAAAATCAACTATTTGCCTGAAAATGTATTTACTTTCTGAATAATTCGCCTTTTTTGTCGAAAATTAATCTTTATGGTTTAAAATTCATCTTTTTGGTATAAAATTCAACTGTTCATCATTTTAGTTGAAAATAAATCAGGTTGGTTGCAAATTAAGTCCTTCGACTGAAAATTTTCAATGTCCATTTTTGGTTGAAAATCGATCTTTCCTTGTTCCGGCTTAAACAATTTGGATGAAAATGTGTCTTTTTTAATTGAAAATTGAACTACTTCATTGAGAATCCACATATTTGGTTCAAAATCGATTTTTTGTGTGTGGAAAATTATATGCTTCTTTGTAAGTTAATCTTCCTTGTTAAAAAATTTTCTTTTTGATTAAAAATTCAATTATTACAGTTAAATATTTATGTTTTATTTAAAAACATTTTTTTGTTGAAGATTGATCATTTTAATTAAACATTTATTTCTTCGTTTAAAATGTAAGCTATTTGATTGAAAAATTGTGTTTTCTTTGCATGAAAAGGAATTTTTTCCGAAAATCTAACTATTTTAATGAAAATTTCTTTCTTTTTTGGTTGAAAATTATTATTTATTTGAACTGAAAATTCATCTCTTTGGTTCAGCATTCATTTCTTGACTAAAAATTTAATTTTTCTATTTTTGGTTAAAAATGCATCTTTTTGGTAGCAATTAACCTTCTTGTTTAAACATTCATGTAGTTGGTAAAAAAGTCGACTACTCTAGTTAAAGACTCATCATTTTAGTTGCAAATTTATACTGTCGTTTTTGTTGTTGTTGAATGTTAGTGTTTTTGTGGAAAGTAATTTTTTTAACTTATTCTTTTAATTGAAAAATAATATTTTTTATTTAAAATTGAACTATTCCAGTTGAAGATTCTTCATTTTTTTAGTTGAAAATTCATAACTTATGTGGAAAATTGAACTTTTTTATTGAAAATCTATTAGTTTTTATTGAAACTTAATTTTTCCAGCTAAAAGTTCAACTATTCCATTTTTTGTTAAAAATGGATATTTTTTTTTTGGAAAGTTTAGATATGTTCTTCCAAATTCATTTATTTCAATATTTGCTATGTCGTGTTAAAGGATGTTTGGAACGAACATCATGAATTAAAAATAATGTTTGCATTTAAAGAAAAATATGAATATGTTACTTTAAGTTGACCGGGAAAATTTTTTAAATTGTCCGGGAAAAATCGGGAATATGAAATCGTCCACCGAATCGCCACCCTGTTATATGAATTTCAAGTGAATTTGCGCAAATTCAGGATAAATTAAAAAATAAAATTCGCGAGAATTTTCAGGAAAATGAGAAGAACTCGATAAAATTCATAAAAAAAATCAAATAAATGAAACCAATTTAATTCAAACATTCCCCCGATTTCAATCAAAGAGTTAATTTATAAAAATTCAAGGGAATTGAAAAGAATATGATAAAATGTCGAAGAATTCAAGGTGAACTTCAGGTTCAATTAAAAAAACTAAAAAAGTGCAATTAATTGAGTGGATTTGCCAAAAATGTAACTGAATTTATAAGAATTCAGGGTAAATCAATAAGAATTCAGGATGCATTCGAATGAATTTAAAAAATCGTTTAAAAATCCAAAATATTCTATTGGCTTCAATAAAATTTGAATGAATTTAGAAGAATTCAAGGGAATTTAAGAGAGTTGGATTAAATCAAGTTGAAATCTCGACAAATTAAAAGTAATTTAACTGAATAGAATAAAATTTTATCATCCAAATAAATTCCATTGAATTTAGATTATTTGGGCTGAATAAAACTAGTAAATAAGAATTTGATTCTATGTAATTCAATGGATTTCAAAGGAATTTCATAGAATTCAGGTTAAATTCGAAAAATAAAAAATAAATATTTTTTTTTAAATGTGGTTAGAAAGTTATTTGAGAAAGAAAATCAACTATGTGGTAACCCTGAATACAGATAGAAATAAACGTGAATTATTTTCCTGATTAAAAATTTGTAATGCATATTTCTAAAGTACAAAAGTAGCGTTAGTTATTGCAAAAGTAACTGCGGAAAAGTTACAATTTGAAACGATAACTGCCTACTTTTTTTGTATTGTAGTGGTAATTATAACTAGTTCCTTTTAAAGAGTAACTTACCCAGGAGGATAAGTAAAAGAAAATCAGGAGAGGGAATAGGGGAAATGATAGGAGCAGAAGTGAAGGGTAAGGAGGAGTGGGGATGTATGGGAAGTGAGGGGAAATGAGTGAAGCAGAAGTAGATGACTTCGGGGGAAATGAGAGTGGGGTAGTGAGGAGAAGTTTGGAAGGTTGATGCAGTGGAAGTGATAGGAAATTATGTGAGAGGAAGTAGGGGAAACGAGCTGAGAGGAATCAGGGTTGAAGAAGCATAGTAAATGAGGCTGGGGATGTGAGGGGAAATTAGGAAGTGAGGAAAGTAGGAGAAATTATTGAAAGTGAGTTAAGTTAGTGAGAAGAATTAATGGGAGAAATATGGTGAAATGAGGGAAAATTAGAAGTAGGAAAGTGGGAGGAAATTAGGGTGCTAAATGTTGGAAAACGAGATAAGGGGAATTAGGAGAAATGATTGTTAGCGAGGAGAAGTGAGGGGAAATCCAGGGTGAAGAAGTAGGGTAAATAAGAGGAAAGAATGTGAGCGGAAATTAAAGAGTGTAAATAGAGGGAGTGAGGGGAAGTAGAAGAAATTATTGGAAGATAGGGAGGGTAACGAGAAGAATTAATGGGAGGAAAAGTAGGGGAAATGATTGAAAGAGAAGTCGGGTGAGGAGAATTTATGGTAGGGGAAATTAGGTGTGGGGGTGTAGCGAAAAAGAGGGGAAGGGGAGTGAGGGAAATAAGGAAAAATTATGGGAAATGAGGTGAGGGGAAATGAGAGAGTGAAAGTAGGGGAAGTGAGGAAAAGAAGAAGAAAACATGGAACGTGAAGGGCAGCGAGGGCAAATCAGGAAATAGGGATGATGAGGATAAATGAGGGATAGTAAAGTCAAAGGAAATTCGGGAGAGGAAATAAGTGGAAATGTGGAAAAGTATGAGAAATGATTAAAAGTGATGGAGGTTAGTGAAAGAATTGAGGAGATTGTAATTAGGGGTGGCGTTGTAGGGAAAATTAGGAGAAATACGGGTAAGGAAAGTGAGGGAATATCAGGGTTGGGGCAGTAGAGGGAATTAGGGCGAATTATGGGAAATAAGAGGAGGGGAAATTAAAGAGTGGATGTAGACGATGTGAGGGGAAGTAGTTAGTGGGGAGAAGTGAGAGGAAATCCAGGGTGAAGAGGTAGGTCAAATAAGAGAAAAGAATGTGAGTGTAAATTAAAGAGTGTAAAAAGGGGAAATGAGGGGAAGTAGAAGGAATTATTAGAAGAGACGGAGGGTAATGAGAAGAATTAGTGGGAGGGAAAGTAGGGAAAATAATTGAAAGAGAGATAGGGTGAGGAGAATTTATGGGATGGGAAATTAGGTGTGGGGATGTAGCGAAAATGAGGGGAACGGAAGTGAAGGAAATAAGGACAAATTATGGGAAATGAGTTGAGGGAAAGTTAGAGAGTGAAAGTAGGGGAAGTGAGGAAAAGAAGAATTAAATATTGGACGTGAGGGAAAGCGAGGGGAAATCAGGAAGTAGGGATAATGAGGATGAATAAGGGATAAGAAAATCCAAGGAAATTCGGGAGAGGAAAGAAGTGGAAGTGTGGAAAAGTATGAGAAATGATTAAAAGTCAGGGAGGTTAGTAAAGAGAATTGAGGAGATTCGAATTAGGGGTAGCTTTGTAGGGAAAATTACGAGAAATAAGGGGAAGGAAAGTGAGAAAATATGAGGGAATATCAGGAGTGGGGAAGTAGAGGGAATTAGGGCGAATTATGGGAAATAAGAGGAGGAAATTAAAGAGTGGATGTAGAGGATGTGAGGGGAAGTAGGAGAAATGATTGGAAGTGAGGAGTATTTATTGGGGAGTAGGTGTGGAGATGTATAAAAAATGATGGGAAGGGAAATTATGGAAAATCAGGTAAGGCAAAGATAGAGGGTAAAAGTAGGTGAATTGAGGTAAAGTCGAAGAAATGATTAGACGTGAAGGGAATTCACGGGGTAGGGAAAAAGAGGATAGATGAGGGATAGGGAAGTGAAAAGAAATTAGGGAAAGGAAATAAGTGGAAGTGACGGAAAGTATGAGAAATGATTAGAAGTGAGAGAGGGTAATGAAAAGAATTGAGGGGATGGAAATTATGCGTGGGTATGTAGGGAAAATTAAGAGAAATGAGGGGAAGGGAAGTAAGAATAAGTGAAGGATAATCAGGGGTGGGAAAGTAGAGGAAATGAGTGGAAATTATGGGAAATTAGAGAGTGGCTTTAGGGGGTGTGAGGGGAAGTAGGAGAAATATTTGGAAGTTAGAAGAAATAATGGGAGAAGCAGGAGAAAAGATTGGAAATAAGAGAAGGATAAGTGATAAGAATTGATGAGAAATAATTGGAAGTGAGGGAGGGTATTTAGGAGAATTGAGGAAAGTGAGGAAAGTAAGGAGAAATTATTGGAGGAGAAGTAGGAAAAGACTAATTTTTTACATTACTTAAATTAAATAGGTTCTTACCACCTTTTCCTTTTTCTTCCGTTTCACTGTACAGAGTTTCAGTATCGGCATTACAGTCCTTTGAAATTTTTAAATGGAGGTCAGTTAAAACATTTTCAATTACACCTGCTTGGGAATTTGCTAACTTGTCGATTATGTCCTTCGAAAGTTTCATTTCAATCTTGGACAATACTTTGCGATTTAAAGTACACCAATTGTCAATTTTTTTTGCTATACTGCTACCAGGAATGTAATTATGGACATCGACCAGTCGGGGGTAATATTTTTTTAATAGCTCGGCCATCAGAACTATATAGTACAGATTAAAATTAATATTTTCATTGATTTTACAGGCCAGGGAATTCTGGAAAGTACGGGAATGTCAGGAAAACCCTGCAAGTGTCAGGGAATATTCGGTAAACTTAAGTTAAAGTTTGGGGTTTGCAAATTTTATTTCATTGTAAAATTTTAATTTTAAATTAACCTTTAATATTGGGAGATAGTTCTGTTCTTGATATTTTGATACCATACTATAATGTGGACAATTTTTCACACTTTTAAAAGAAATGAGATAAATAAAATTATGACAAAAACATTATTGTCTTTATTGAATACTGAATTGTCTGGGAATTTTTTTTTTAATATCGGTTTTATTTTAAAATATTAATTTTGCAGGATTTTAAGGATAGTGTGAAAACTGAATTATTATTTCAAAGGATAAGTGGAAGTTTTGAAAAGATTAAAAAATACTTTAAATTTGAAGATGTAAAAAAAATTAACAAAATGTAGATTTTTGAAGATTTCGAAAAAAGTAGCTTTTTTCAGAATTTTAAAATCTTTCAAGGGAATAAAATTTATTTCTTGAAATTTCAGGGAAAATTTAGACTGATATCTATTTTCAAACATTAATTTTAAGAGAATATTTCAAAAGATTTCTGAACAATTCAAAAGATTGTCAAAACAGAATTTCAAAAATTTTAAGACAATTTTTTTAATTTTAGTGAATTAAAAAAATAATAATTTGTCATTTTTGGTGGTATATATATCTTGGTTAAAAAACAAAATTGATTGGAAATTTATTTTTTTCGTTGAAAATTTAACTATTTCCTTGAAAATTCGTTGTTGTTTTTGTTCATAAACGATAAAAATGTATTTTATTTAGTTGAAAATTAATTTTTTTAACTGAAAACCTAACTTAACTGAATAAATAAGCTAACTTAGTTTAAATATTTGTTCAAAAATTCATTTATTTGTTTGAAAATTTAATCATTTTGTTACAAATTCGTTTTATTTGATTGAGAAATTATTTCTCCAACTGAAACCGTAACTATTCTTTCTTTATTTGAAAATGAATCTGTTTTAGTTGAAAATGCATGTATTTTATTGAAAATTTATGTTTTAATTTTTGGGTTGAAAATTTATTATTGAAGTGAAATATTTCTTTGGTAAAAAACTTAACAATTTTACTGATTTTTTTTATAATTGCTTGAAGATTATTTTTTGGACTGCGAATCTAACTATTCAATTTTCCCTTGAAAATTAATCTATTTTAGTTGAAAAATCAATTATTTGGGTAGAAACTCGATTTGGGTAGAAACTCGATATTTAATTAATGCATTCTTAGTTAAAAATTTATCTTTTTGATTTAAAAACTCGACTATTTGCTTGTAAATTTATCATTTTTGTGTAGAAAATTAATGTTGTCGGTTAAAATTTATCCCTATCGTTGAAAATTGATCTATTTTGTTGAAAATTATTTTTTTTTTTTTCAAAATTGGAAGAAGTCAAGTAATTTCAGAATTGGGTTTTTGTAGTAACCCTGTATTTTTTAGTTGAGGAAATTAATAAACTGATCGTTTTCTTTAAAATGTTTAATTTTTTAACCTAAAGTTAATCTTTTTACTTGTTAATTTGTTTGTTTTTAATGTTAATTTTTTTTGTTTATTTGATAATTGAACAATATGGGTGGAAATTCATTTTTTTAAACTCAACATAAGGTTTTTTTACACCTAAACAAATTTAGAACGGCCAGGGAAAATTAGAAATGGGTCACGTAAAATCCAAGAGAATAAAGTAATTTTCTTAAGGTTTCTGGGAAAATTGAAAATGATTTTTTAATTTTACAGAATTTATTTTGAAAGAATACTTCAAAAGATTTCATAACATTCCAAACGGTTTTCAAAATTTTCAAAAAGGAATCGGGAATATTATAAGGTCATTTTTTCAATTTTGCAAAACTTTGTCAAAATTTTAGATAAAATTAGAATCACTCTAAAAGATAAATATCCTGTATTTTTAAATTTAAGGGATTATTAAACTGATCGCTTACCCCCATCAGAAAAATCTCTAGCTGTGTTTTTCTTGGGCCGAGAGAAAGGAATTTCGTCAAGCCATGAGTAAATTTGTTCCAAATTATCACCCTTATCTGCGTTAATACTCATATTTATCATTTAGTAATTTCCTTCTTATTAAAGAAGTAACTCCCACAAAAAATTTACTTTTTGATCTATTCTGCATTGGAAATTTATCTTTATTGATGTCTGAAGTCTCTTATCTGTCAAAATCGCGCGAGCTCTCAATTTGTAGCTTTTTTTAAAATTAAAACAAAAGAACAATGCTAACAGTAAAGTAGGAAAAAAATCATCAAATTGATCAAGATTTGTTTTAAATAATATTGAATTTTCTGAAATTTCGTAAATAAATATCAATGCATTTTAATACATTTTTCACGGTTTCATAAAATATTATCTCAGAATTTCACGAGATTTTATCATATTGTAGTGAATTTTAAAATAATTTATTCACGAGAAATGAGGTATTTCGAAGGGCTTTAAAGATTTGAAGTGATTTGGAATTCACCTTGAATTCTTATCAATTTATCCTGAGTTCCATTAAATTCTTTTAATTCTTTTTAATTCAATTTAATTCTTCTAAATTTACTTAATTAGACATAATTGAATGAATTAAAAAATTCTTTTAAGCTTTTATTTAATTGATCCTGAGGATTAATTAATCAAATTCTCAAAGAATTTAAAGTATTTGAAAGTATTATTTTAAGTTCCTTGGCATTTTCAAGAGCTTGAGAAATTTTCAAAAGATTTTAAATATTTTATGTCTTTAAAAAGTTTTAGAGGATTTTAAAAGATTTGGAATATTTCAGGAAATTTTTTAATATTCCCAGAAATTTGTTATTTTTTAAATTAACTAAATTTTCTTCAATTCAGTGCATTTTTCAAACCTTTTTGTTTTATACATCTTTGAAGTCTTTAAAAATGAAATTCTTAGACATTTAATAAAATTATTTGTAATTCTCTGTAATTTTTCTAAACTCTTTTTATACTTACGTAATTCAATTTTTTGTTCATGTTTTTTAATTGTTTTAAATTCTTTTCGTTGTTTTTTAAAATTCAGTTTCCTTGTTTATGAATTTCATCGAACTGTTCTCTTTCCCCTTAAATTGCTACAAATTCACTCAAATTTTCTGAAATAAATAAATTTTTTCGATTTATACCAATTTTTTCGATTCATTTGAATTCTTTTAAATTTACGAAAACCAATAGAATTTATTTGATTTTTTAAGTTTTATTTAAATTTTCTGAAATTTAGCATGAATCTAAAATTTGAAAATATTTTTTTAAATATGTAACAAAATGTACATTTTTGAAGCTTATGAAATAAAATGTTTAAGCTTTGTAAGGTATTTGAAAATAATAAATTTTTTTATTACGATTTCAGCCAAAAATTAAAGTTGATTTTTTGGTTTTTGAAAAATATTCTTAAGAAAATTTCGGAAAAGAATGTAGGAGATTGTACAGAAACTTTTTTTTATTTTTCTAACCTCAAAAAGATTTCAACAATTTTAAAACAAAATGCTGATATTTTTAGTTTTAAAGCCAAAAAGTAAGAAACTTTTTAACGAATTTTGAAAGGCTTAAAAGGAAGTTTCATAAATGATTTTTCTTTCTTTTTCTTTAAATTTATTTTAAGATCATATTTACAAATATTTTCTATACATTCCCGAATAATTCTAAAATTCTTAAAAAAATAATCTGGAAGTATTTTTCTTAATTTTTGTATTTTGCAGAACATTTTAAAATATTTAAGAAAATATTTTACTATAATATTATAGAATATTTAGAAGTTTTTAAAAAATAAAAATAAAATTGGGAATTTATTGAAAGATTTTGAAAGGTTTCAAGATTGAAAAATTAATTTTAAGAGTCAGAGAAAGTTAAGGATTTGTTCAAAATTCATGTATTTATTTTTTATTTACAGTTCAAAGATTTGGTTGTAAATGCAACCGTTTCTTTAAAAATCAATATTATATTGTTTTTAATTCAAATATTTAGTTAAAAACCCAACAATTTTACGGAAATTTCGTCTTTTTTTATCAATTAAACTGTTTTTTATTTAAAAATAAAATATTTTTTGGTGAAAATAATAATTATATCTTGATTTTTTCCCTTGAAATTTTATATTCTTTGGTTGGAAATTCAACTTTTAAACTTAAAAAATAAATAGGTATTCGAAATTTTTATTTTGTTTTAAAAACTATTTTCCTTTTCAAATTATAATTTGGATAACATTTTTGTTCTTTCTTGACTGGAAAATATTTTGTGGTTGAAAATTTAACTGTTTTGTTGAAAATTTATCACTGAAAATCCAATTAATTGATTAAAAATTGAGCTAAGTTATTAAAAGTTAATTTTCTTGGTTGAAGATTTATCATTTTAGTTAAAAATTCATCTTTTTACTTGAAATTGTAAAAATTTTAATGAAAATTCATCTTTTTACTTGAAAATGTAACAATCTTGTTTAATTGAAATATATCAAGTTTTACATTTTTTGTTACTAAAAAATTCATTTTTTTCTGAAGATTTATCATTTAATTTAAAATCCATTTCTGTCTGAAACTGGAGCTACTTTTTTTCTTTAATTCATGTATTTTGTTAAAAATAAACTGTTTTGTAGAAAATTCGTCTTCTTTCATTGAAATTTGAACTCTTTAGTTGAAAATTAATTTTTTTTGTTAAAATTTTGACTATTGACATATCTGAAACCTTAAAAGATCTATTTTGTTTTTTTTTCAGAAATCTTAGAAAGATTACATAAATTTGCGAGAAACAAATTAACTTAAAAAATGTATAGTTATTTTAAATTTTTGTTTGGGAATAAAAATTGCTTTCCTCCTTAAATTGTAATAAGGTTGCGATTTTTATATTTTTTCACTGAAAATCAACTGTTTAATTCAAAATTAATCTCTTGGTTAATAATTCAACTATTGTTGAATTTTTTTTTAATTCTACTCTTTTATTTAAAATTCAAATCTTTGAAAATTCGTTCTGCTCATTTAAAATGCCATTATTAGGTTAAAAATGGAACTACTCTGTTAAAAATTAATTTTTGTTGTTGTTGAAGATTCAGCGTTTTAGATCAAAATTTATCTCTTTGGATAAAAATGAAACACTTTGTTAAAAATTCATCTATTTTATTGAAAATAATATGTCTTTTTTGGCAGAAAATAAGTCTTTTCTGTTTTATTTAAAAATGGATGTATTGTATTTAAAATTTGTCTTTTTGAGCAGAAAAGGAATCTTTTTATTTAAATATTCAAATATTTGATGAAAACTTATTTTTTTAGATGAAGATTCACTGTTTTAGTTAAAAATGTATTTCTTTGGTTTAATAGTTAACCATTTTGTTGAAACATTTTTATTATTATTGACAATTAATTATTTAAATTTTCTGGTTGAAATCCACTCTTTTTTATTTAAAATTAAAATCTTTGGAAATTCATTCTGCCTATTTTAAAATTCCACTGCTTGGTTGATAATGGAACTACTTTGTTAAAAATTCAATTTTTTTCTTGTTGAAGATTCAGCGTTTTAGATCAAAATTCATCTCTTTCGTTAAAAATGAATGTTTTTTTTGAAGAATTATCTATTTTGATGAAAGTTTTCTTATTTAAAATTTAAATCTTTTTTAATTGAAATATCAACTATTACATTATTTGTTGAGAATTTATCTCTTTCGATTTGAAAATGTAACAATTTATTATAAAATTCATCTTTTTGATAGAAAATTAATCTGCTTGGTGGAAAATTCAACTATTTGTTTGATTCCACTAAAATGAAAAGAAATGAACAATGCTAACATGAGAGTATGAAAAAATCATGAAATTGATGAATATTGGTTCTTAATTTTCGTAAAATGACCATGACCCTATTTTTATTGTTACGAGTTATTAGTTACAACGACGAGGTATTAAACTGATCAAATTCCAAATTTGTAAGGAGATTCGAGACCGGATTTGTTTTTGTCATTTACAATTCTTTTGAGTGGCTCGGTTTTTGTATTTAGCCACTTGCGAGTGATTTCGTCTCCCTGCCTCCCTAATTCAGCTCCAACCTTCGATCTTACTTCTTCGTGATACTTGTTCAACCATTCGAGCTGTGAGGATTTTATTTTTTTTTTAATTATCAAAGTAAAATTATGTATATTATTATGATTTTTTTTAGAAAAATAGAGCTCGGATCGACTTTTTTTGAAAAAATTCGACTAATCGACTTTTTTCATTTTCGCAACGAATTTTTGAAATTGAAAATTCAGAACTAGAAAAAAACTGTAAAATTTCAATTGAGAACATTGGCAAGTGAATTATTTCTCAGTAAACCTTTATACTTAGAAAATTTTAATAAGGGTTGAAAATAAATAATTTCTAAAAGGATTTCTTCATTCCTCTGTTTTTGAGAAATCCCCCTTTTTTAGTTTTTTAAATAAAATGCGAACTGAATAAATAGAACCTAATAAGAAAATACATCTATTTTGGGTTGAAAGTTAATTTATTTGTCGTTAAAAAATGCATTATTTGGTCGATAATTCAACTGTTTTGTTAAACCGTCCCTTTTTTGGAGTAAAAATTTACCTTTTTCGGTCATTAAAATTCAATCATTTTGTCAACAATTTTTTCATTGAAAATGCAACTATTTGATTAAAAGTTAACCTATTCTGTTGAAAAATCAAGTATTTTGTCAAAAAGTCATTTTTCTTGTTTTAAAATTCGACCATATGGTTAAAGAATCATCATTTTAATTGAAAGTAACCTATGTATTTGAAAATTGAACTATTTGGTTAAAAAATAACTGTTTTATTGAGAATTCCTCTTTCTGTTTTTAAAATTATTCTCTTTTGGTAGAAACCTCAACTTTTTTGGTTGAAAATTCAACTATTTGGTTGAAAATTCAAGTATTTTATCAAAAATTCATATTTATTGTTAGAAAATTCGACCAAATTTAAACAGTTTGTCAAAAAATCATCTTTGTTGTTTGGAGATTGGACTATTTAGTTGAAAATTTAACTATTTTGTTACAAGGTCTTTCTTTTTAGTAAAAATTCCTCCTTTTTCGATTAAAACTCGATGTTTTATAGTAGATGTTATATTTTTTGGTTAAAAATTAACTTTGTTGATGAAAAATTAACTGACTTCTAAAAAATTCGTTTTTTTTCGTCTATTCAACCATTTAATTAAATATTCATTTGTTTATTGAAATTTTATCTTTTTATTGTAAGTTTAAATATTTTGTTATAATGCAACTATTTGGTTAATTACTAATTTTTCTAATTCAAGTATTACATCTTAAACTATTCAAATATTTAAAAAATATTTACGATTAATATCAAATTATAAATTGTTCATTGAAGATTTTTGTTCTTAAAAATTCAAGTTTTCAGGGTTAAAAAAGTTGGATTCTTGGTTTGAAAATTCAACTACTTGGTTGAAGTTTCAACTTTTTTTAAATTAAAAAGTAATCTTTTTTATTGAAATATCAACTATTACGTTTTTTTTAGAATTCACCTTTTTAGGTTGAAAACTCAACGATTTGGATAAAAATTCAAATATTTGTATAAAAATTCAACTACTTGGTTAAAAGTTGAACCATTTTGTTAAAAACTTAGTTTTTTGTTTGTTCTTGGAATATCAACTATTACATTTTTGGAAAAAAATCAAATTTTTAGGTTGAAAATTTAACTTGTACGGTTAAAAATCTTAACTACTTCGTTAAAAATTCAATTCTTTTGTTGCGAATTCAATTACATGGTTGAAAGTTCAACTATTTTGTTAAAAATTAAATTGTTTAAAATAGCAATTCAATTATTTGTCTGAAAATGACACTTTTAGTTTGAAGTTGGATCGTTTTTATTAAAAAAATTGACTACTTGTTTGAAAATCCATCTTTGTAGTTTAAAATTCAACTTTTTGGCTATATAACTTGAACTATTTAGTTAACAATTCTTCTCCTCTGCTTGAAAACACTTACATATGTGTTTTTAAATGCACCAAATTTACTTCACAATTTTTTTTTAAACTTAACTATTTTTTTTTAATTCATTTTTTTTTTTGAAAGTTTAACTTTTCAGGTTGATAATTAAACGGTCTTAAAAAATCGTCTTTATGGCTTGATAGTCCATCTATTCGATCGAATTATATTTTTTAATTTTATTTTTTAATTAAATTTTTTTTATTTAAAACAATTTATTCTCCTATTTTCGTAAACAATCGCCCTATTCCCCCTTTTTGGAGAGTATTTTGGGTTGGAACTCTAAATTATTAAAAAATTAATAATTTCATATTGAAATTAAACAGTCTCAAATCTAAAGTTTTAAACGATGAGTAATTTCAAGTTAAAAAATTTTTTAAAGTAATTTTTCTGAGGTTCAAAATCATTGTAAATTATAAACTTCTCTTATTTGCAAATAATCCAAGTTGATAAGTTTAACAATTAAAAAAGAAGTATTTTATAACCTACTTTAAAAAATTTTTAAACCTTAAAATTTATAAAATTTTATTTGTAAAAAAGATCCCTCCCCTTTTCCCTGCTGGGAATCGAACCCAGGTCCTCCGATTGCTATATATTCAAATTTATTTTCATTGTGCAATAATTATTTGAAAATGAATGAGAATTATTCGAGTTTCTATTTCATTTTATGTGACTTTTTTATATCCTTCTAGTCGATCCGAGCTCTGATGAATAAATAAATTAATTAAACAATCTCACCTGTTCATTTGTGAGTTGGTTCGGATTAATAAGGTTCCTCTCATAAGGCATTAAGGTGATCATTTTGAAGGTCATAAATTGTTTTTCAGGTTTAAACTGAAAGCATAAATTTGGCAAAGATAAGTATCTCTTTAAACTAGTTGTTTTCAATTGAATACTCACTGTTGTATTGGCTGCAACAACAGTAACAACATTTTCTAAAAGAGCTCCCCATTCTCTTCCCTGCCGATAACCTATACCTTGGATTCTGAAGGCATTGATGTCATAGGTGTCGTTAAAAGCTGAAATAAATTAAATTTTTAATTAAGTTAAAGTTAAATACATTAATTTAAAAACAAATTATTTAATTAAATTAAATTAAAATTTGTAATAGTTCCTTAGGTAAGGCTACTTTAAAAACTTGGTCGCTCTAAAAAATTTCAATTAAAAATAAATAAAAATTAAAGTAAGGTGTGCTTAAGAAAATTACTCTGTCAACAAAAAGGAAATCAATAAAAATAGAAGAATTGATGGGCCATATAATATTTAATTAATGTCCAGAATTATCAAAAACCTATTCTCACTTTGAATCATTTAAGCTACTCTGGTCTTACTTTTTTTTAAATTTAGAAACCTAAGCTTTTCTTTCAGACCAAAATAAAAACCAAAAATGGTATTTTTCTTTAAAAATGTAAAAATTGAATCGATTTTCTATTAACAATTTTTTTAGGTCTCAGGGCAATTTTAAATAATAAACTTTTGATTCCAAAGAATTTCAAGAAATCTTGTTTTAAAAAAATGTAAATTGTATGAATTTATAAATACTTTATGTTTTTAATATAAGAAAATACGAAGTTTGGTAGAGAATTAAACTATTTGGTTAGAACTTGAACTACTTTGTTAAAAATTCATTTTTTGGTTGAAGAATCGTCATTCTTGTTAGAAATAATCTATTTTGTTGAAAATTTAACTGTTTGGTTGAACGTTAACATTTCTTTTGGAATTTCGTGTTTTTTGGGTTGAAAATTTAACTATTTTGGTAGAAAATGATCTTTTTGTTAAAAATTTATATTTTTGTGCTAAAGAATTTTAACGAAATCTTTCTTGGTTGTGCATTCAACTATTTTGTTAAAAATTCGTCTTTTTTTATTTGCTTTAACTGTCAAAAACAAGAAAACACTCCTCTAAAGTTTCATAAATAAAATTCTTCTGCCTCCGCATCGTAGATATAGCCAAAAATCTCAAGAAACAAAGCAGTTAAAAGGACCCCGCACTAAATGTATGGGAAAATGGCTTTCGGTGGATTTAGCTGAAACTTTGTAATTTTTAAGGTTATA
>JAWWLR010000166.1:24749043-24760537 GCA_035041075.1 Acraspis erinacei | reverse complement strand
CCTATATAGCGATAATTCTATTAAAATATTTTTTACCCTCTCTAATTGACTTTGAAGTTTCAAAAAATGAAAAAAAGTAGACTTTTTCGCTATTTTCTTAGTCTCGGAAAATTTTTGACTGACGGTATAATCTGTGATATAAATTAATGTGAAGGTATTTAAAATATGTTGCAACAATAATATATAAGGAATTTTGACATTAAAACAATTTTTATTCTCTTTGAATTACAAGAGAATATTTAAAAGTGATATATTGCTCTTTATTTGACAATAAAATTAATTTTCGGTATGTAAATTATCAGACAAAATAGTTCAAAGCAAGCGGATTTGTACCTACATAAAAAAAATTCTCGTTTTTATTTTAGGACAGGGAGTTTCGGTAAAGAAATATAATTTTCCTTGGAACAGGGAATTTTTTTAAAGAATTATTCAGAATTCGTCACAATTTGAAAGTTCAGTTTAAAATTCAACTGTTTGATTAAAAGTTAAACTCTTTTTTTAATTAATTTTCTTGGTTTTTGTTAGAAATTCAACTATTTGGCAGAAAATTGTATATTTTACATGTAAAAATTAAACTATTTGTTTGAAAATTCATGTACATTGTGGAAAATTCGTATTTTTTGTAGAAAATAAATCTTTATTGTTGAAAATTATTTTGTTTTGTATAAATTGAAATTCCAACCATTTCATTGAAAATTCACGTATTTTGTTAAAAATGCGATTTTGTTGTTAGAAAATTATTTTTTTCTTTGAAAGTTAAGCTTCTTCTTTAGAAATTCTTCTCTTAGGTTACAAATTTAAGTATTTCAGTTAAATATTTATAAGTTTAATTGAAAATTCATCTTTTTAGGTTGTAAATAAAATTATTTGTTTATAAGCTAAACTCTTTTGTTAAAAATTAATTTTTTTCGGTTCCATAATTTTAGTTAAGAATTCATCTCTTTGGTTAAACATTCATTTTTTGAAAAAAATTTCAATTATTCAATTTTTGGTTTAAAAATTTACCTTTATTAGTTGAAAACTTGCCTTTTTGGTAGAAATTAATCTTGTTGGTTAAAAATTAATCTTTTTGGTCAAAAATTCGATTATTCTATTTAAAGATTCATGATTTCAGTTACAAATTCATATTTCTATTTTAAAATTCAATTATTTCAGGTAAATATTTACAATTTCATTTGTAAATTCATCGCGTTGTTTGAAACTGCAATTTTTTTCAAAGTTACTTTTTCGTTGTTGAATGTAATTTTATTAACTGAAAATTTAATTTATTCCAATTAAAAATTCCATATTTATAGTTAAAAATTAGCGGTTTGATTAAACATTAATTTTTTTAACTTTAAATTTAATTATTTAAATTTATTTTTTGTATGAAAATTCAAATATTTCAGTTAAAGATTCATTGTTTTAGTTGAAAACTCTTATGTTTGGTTTAAAATTAATTTTATTAACTTGAAATGTTTCTATTTCATTTTCGGTTGCAAATTATTATATTTCTGGTTAAAAATGTTTTTATTTGGTTGAAAATTTGTCTTCCTTAATTAAAAATTCAAATATTTCGTTAAAAATTCAAATATTTCGTTAAAAATGCATGTATTTTGTTTCAAAATTGTATTTTTTGGTAGAAAATGAATCTTAACTAATGAACTATTCCATTTTTGGTAAAAAATTGATATTTTTAGTGGAAATTTAAATATTTAAAAAAAAATTCAATTATTTTGCAATTTCTTGCTCCTTTGTGTTAAAGGATGTTTAGAATGAACGTCATGAATTAAAATAAATAGTCAGGAAAAATGAAAAAATAGTCAGGGAAAATGCGGAAAGTTTGAAATTTAAGTTTTGAGAAATAACGTGTTCCATAGAAAAATTTGAAGCCTGCAAATAATTAAAATAAAAAATAATTAATTTAAAATTAATTAAATTTATATCAGATTATAATCAAGTTTAAAATCCTATTTAAGGTCCAATAATCAAATTAATGTGCAAAAAAAGATAAGATCAAAAAGAGCACCCTTATCAATGAAAAAATTTTAATAAGTAAAAAATAATAATAAATTTTTATTTTATCATACTTTCATTATTTCTGCTGTGCTTATAAACACAAATGTGTTCTTTTTTACAAATGTTTTTTTATTGTGATTTGATAATATTAAAAATAAAAAAGGCGAATCCTCTGTTATTATTGTCAACAAAATAAAAAAATTCCTTTTCTTTTTTAGGAAATTTTTAAAATCTTTTTTTCAAATTTCAATACGATAATTTTATGGGGATTGTCAAAATTTGGTCGTTGGATTCTTGGTTTTATTTTCAGGAATTCTGCACATTAATAATTAATTTGTACCTTCATAGACTCCAAGCGATGCACCGATTCCTTGTACAGTTTCGTATTCATATTCTTGTCCTATTCTGTAGAGAGGCATCTGTATAACAATGTCAGTCGTGCAGGCTGAAGTTCCAGATGGAAATATTAATTTTACGAGATCAATGATACCTGCCAATAGTGCCGTGTATGCCGATTTTTGATGTTCAGTTGGTATTCCATAATGCAGAGTTCTTGCTATTCTTGTTGTACCATCTTTCGCGGAAAAGAAATGTATCATTTTAATTAGTTTCATTTTACAAAAAGTCTTTTGTGTTTTTGTATAATCATTCCTCACAGAGAGTTATCTATTTCACCTATTTTGAAAGTTTCTCCCCATTTTATCTTTTTTCAGCTGAAAAACTGAAATTTTATTCAAAATTTCAATTTACTTGGAGTTAAATACTGTGAGCTGAAATGAGCTGCAATTATTTGTGACCCGGAAAAAGCCGGAAATGACAGTGAAATTATTTGCTGGCCCGGAATTTTTGTAATTTTCATAGTTTTAGTAGAAAAGCTTATTCAATCAGGATGGACTCAAAGTGGGAAGTCTTTAGAGCTTTAAAAACTTCCAATTTTAAATACTGATTATCATAAAACTATTTAACTCTGAACCCTTGAATCAATTTTGGTTGTATATCTAATTGCTTTTTTTTTCGTTTTTCTCAGAAGAAAAAGAATTCAAGTTCATTCTTTTTGTTTAAAAGTTCGGCTATTTGGTTGAAAATTTGATTAATTTGTTGAAAATTATACTGTCTTGTTAAAAGTTAACTTTTTTCGTCCAAAATTGAATTGTTTTTTTTAATATCATCCTTTTAGATTTAAAAAAAGGTCTTTTTGGTATAAAAAAAATCAAGTATTTGGTTAAATATGCATCCATTTGGTTGAAAATTAGAAAAAAATGCAACTTTTGAGTAATTTTGTTTTGTGAATGTCACTGTTTTTGGTTGGAGTGTAATCTCTTTTGTTTACAAATTTGGCCATTTGCTTGAAAATTTAATTATTTTGTTAAAATTTGATTATTTTGTTCAAAACTCCTCTTTTTTGTCGAAAATTTAACTATTTCTTACAAATTCTTTTTTGATTGATATTCCAAATATTTGGTTGTAAATTCTGTTTAGTTAGAATTTAAGTTTTTTATTATAATGCATTTTTAACCGATAATTTAAATATTTCATTTTTGATTTTAATGTAATATTTTTAACTGAAAATTCAACTATTTATTTGAATATCAATGTATTTTGCTGAAAGAATTCTTTGCTTTAAGAAACTTAATCTTTTTAGTTGAAAATTAATTTCCTTTGCTTCAAAACTCAACTACTTGCTGAAAGTCGAACTACACTTCGTTAAAAATTCATTTTTTTGTTGAAATGTGTAATTTTAGTTACAAATTCATATCCTTGTTTGAATTTTGTGTTGATCAGTTTTTTTTTAGTTCACAATTCGGTTTTATGGTTGAAAATTACTTTTTTAAATTGAAAATTTAATTTTTTTTGTAAATTTATCTTTTTAAGAATCAATATCACGTAGTTCGTTGAAAATTCGTCTTTTATGGTTGAAAATTAATTTTTTTATTTGCTTGAAAACTCATCTCTTTGGTTGAAAATTGAAAAAACTTCTTTGAAAATTCAACTATTTGGTTGAAAATTGAACTTTTTAAATTAAAAACTAGCTAATTTGTTGAAAATTCATGTCGTTTTTTTGAAAATTCGTCGTTTTGATTTTTTGTTTTTGGTTGAAAATTTAACTATTTGTTGAAAATTCGTTTTTTAGTTGAAAATTAATTTTTTCAAGTCAAAATTTTAATATTTCATTTTTAATTGTAAATTTATCTCCTTTAGTTAAAGTTTATGTATTTTGTGCAAAATTCGTAGTTTTTTATATAACATTAATCTCTTTGCTAGAAAATACATCATTTTCGTCGAAAATTTAATTGTTTGGTTCAAACTTAATCTATTATGTTGAAAATTCGTCGTTCCCTTTTGGTTTAAATTAATTTTTTAACTGAAAATTTAAATTCTTTGTCATGGTCTAATATGCTACTTTTCCACATATTTCCTGTTCCGATAACGAAACAAAAATTTGTTACCCACCTTTCTGTATAATATTAATTCTCAGTAATATAGCTATGCCGATTCTACGCCACTTACCGATCGAGCACGGTTCTGTGACATGCCAAGTTACCATCGGTCGGTAAGTCACGTAGAATCGGCATAGCTATACTACTATATTTTATATCTAATTATTACCATCATATTGACCACCAGTGGTGATCATGAATGTTTTATCTTTCCCAATTTCAATTGCAGACTTATTTTTCGGAATATGAAAAAAGTTAGCTGAATTAGGTCCATAACCAGCAACACAATCGCTACTTTCGCCTCTACTAAACTGCTGTTTATATCTGATTTCTCTAAGTCGTTCAATAGCATCTGATTCTCGAATAAGAGTGTTGCTTTCCATCTGGAATTTCGAGAAAATTTTAAGTCTGAATCAAAATTATCCAAAAATAATCTAATGAGCATTGAAATCGTATTTATTTACATCATTTTCCATTTTCATCATCCACTGGGTCATTGCGACTGCTTCTCGCAAATGAGCTTGTTTCATCCCAGCGATTTCGGCAAAATTTTTTCTATCTTTCCTTAAAAGAATTGGTGACACTTTGCTTCTAACTTTATCTCGAGGTATCTGTAAAAAAAAATTCTGAACAAGAACTTCTTTTCTTTTTTAATCTATCAGGGTTACTACAGGCCAGGAAAGTCCAGGAAGTGAGGGATAATCAGGGAATTTAAAACTGGTCACGAAATGTCAGGGGAAATCAGCCAAAGCCAGGAAATTTTCTATAAACTGAGACTAATTTCATTAAGTTGTTGAAACATCAAAAATTTTTTTAATGTCATCCTTTTTGTTCAAAAATTCAACTGTTTTTTTTAACTTCGTATTTTTGAGTTGAAAATCCATTTTTTGGTATATATCTATTTTATTGAAAATTCCTCTTTTTTGTTTAATTCGACTGTTTTTTGATTAAAGTACAAATATTTCCTAGTTGAAATATCAGCTATTAGATCTTTCTTTATAAATGCATTTTTTTGTTAGTTAAAAATTGAACTTTTAGTAAAAATGATTTTTTTTACTAAAAATTATTTTTTTACTGAAAATGTCTCTATTTCATTCTAATTGGAAACATTTGTATTTAGAGAAAATTGAACTATTTTGTTGCAAATTAGTTTTTTTGTTGTTAAAATGCGTTTTTTCTGACTTGAAATTTAACTATTCTATTTCTGGTTGAAAATTTATCTTTTTTAGTTGAAATTTCGTATATTTTGGTAAAAACTGCATCTTTTTTTGTTCAAAATCAAAACTTTTTGGTTCAAAATAATCTGTTTTAGTTTAGTAATCAACTATTTTGTTTGAAACTCTTCTTTTTTGTTGAATTCAACGGTAATTCTTTTAAATTTAAAATCTTCTTTATTTGAACTGTCAACCATTACACTTATTGTTGTTAATTCATCTCTTTGGTTGAAAATCAAGCATGTACTTAGTTGAAAATTGGAATTTCTTTGTAAAAATAGATTTGTTAAACTTAAAATTGAACTATTATATGTTCGGTTGAAAATGTATCTTCTTCGTTGAAAATTTATTTAGTTGGCTGAAAATTAGACTTTTTGATTAACCATGTAACTGTATAGTTGTAAATTAATCTGTTTTTTTGGGATTCAACTATTCATTTAAGAGTTTTTTGTTATTTAAAAATACATTTTTCAAACTAAAACTTGAAGTATATTATTTTTGGTTGAAAATTTATCTTCTTTGTTAAAAATTCATTTGATTGGATCAAAATTGAACTGTTTTTGTTAAAAATTTATTTTATTTGATTAAAAATTCCTTTTTTCTTGGAAAATTGAACTATTCCGTTTTAAGTAGAAAATTGATCTGTTTTAGTGGCAAATATAACTTTTTTGGTTGAAAAGTAATCTTATTAATTTACCATTTATCTTTTTGGTTAACATTTCATTGCGTTGTTTTAAAATCGACCTATTTTTAGAAAATGCGTTTTTAAACATTTATCTTTCTAACTGATAATTTAACATGATATTTTTTGTTTAATATTGATATTTTTTAATTGAAAATGTATGCAATTTATTGAAAGTTGTCCTTCCTTAGTAGAAAATATATTTTTTTTAATGCAACTGGTTAATTGTGAGTAGAACTGAATTGTAAACAAAATAATTTTCATTATGAATTATCATTTCAGTTTAAGTTTGTTAATAATTTATTTTTCTAACTGAATATTTAAATATTCTACTTTTAGTTAATAATTTATCTTTTTTTATTTGATAATTCATGTATTTGGTTAAAAAAAAATTTTAATTGAAATTTTATACATTTTACTCAACCAATTTGCAGGAAATTCGCCTTTTTGACTTTGAAATTAAACATTTTGGATATTTTTTTCTTTACGGACTGAAAAATCTTTCTATCTTGAAAATCCAACTTTTTTGATAAAAATTACTCTTTTTAATTAAAAAATTTATCTGTTTTGGTTGAGCACTAAGTACTTTGTTGAAAATTTGTATTTATATGCTTCATTAAAGATCTGATAATATTGTTTAGTATTTTAACTTAAAATATTGTTTTGAAAATTTAACTATTTTGTTGAAAATCCCTTTATTTTTACTGAAAAATAATTGTTTTAACTGAATATTTAATTCTTCCATTTTGTTCAAAATTTATATTTTTGAGTTGAAATATAAACTATTAAATTTATCATTGAGAATTCATCTTTTGGTATAAAAATTCAACTGCTTAGTTGAAAGTCAAACTACTTTTTATAACATTCATTTTTCTTTGGTTCATTTTTTTGGTGAAAAATTGATTTTTGAATCTGAAAATAGAAAAATGCCAGGCTCGGTGTTTGGTAAAAATTCCATTGCATTATTTGAAAATTAAACTATTTTGTTGAAAGTTTCTTTTATATGTAAAAAATTTATTTTTCTGACAAAACATTTAATTATTCTATGTTTCTTTGAATTTTAAAATTTTTTATCTAAACTGATTTTTTTTCTATAAAATCACCATTTTGGATGAGATTTTTTCTTTATTGATTAAAACAATTTCCCTTTTCGTTCAACCGTTTTTGATTGGATATTAAAATATTGTATTTATTGAAAATTTTAACTTTCTTGAAAAAATTCATTTATAAATTGATTCAAAATTAATTGCTTTAACTGAAAATTTAATTCTTCCATTTTTGGTTCAAAATCGATTTTTTTATTATTTGAAAGCTCAAGTATTTAGTTGAATATGAATCTTTTTTTTTTGTATGTCTTACGTAATTTGGGGATGACTTCATATAATAATCATTTAAAAGAAATTTAGAAACGAACCTTTTTTTGTATTAACATTATTTATCTCCTAGGTGCAATGTTTTTTTATGCCTGGAAACAAATTTTCGAATGGTCAGGGAAAATGAAAAAGTGGTCAGGTAAGAGTCAGATAAAGTCAAGGAATTTCGAAATTGGGTTTTTGTAGCAACCCTGTCTCTTATAATCTACATATTTATTCGTTTACCGTATCATATATCTTGTAACTGACTCCCAAGGCATTATTGTATGACTTTGGAAGTAAAATTGCATGTGCTTGTTCCGAATAAGCTTTCAGGTCCATCCAGAATTGATCATAATCAAACACTCTGAATAGGAAAAAAATTCAAATGATTCATCTTGTTTTTAAGATTAATATTAATCAGGGTGGCCACTGACTAGCCACTGGCCATCAGTTCTAGGAATAACCACAGCAAGAGTCGGGTGTATCTATAAGGATTATTACTGCTAGTATTTATTGATTTTAAATCGACCCGCGCTTTTTGGCACATGCGCAGTTGAAAAAGTTGCTTACAGCGCCCCCATCGATAAAAGGACGAGGCAGTTAATGAACGTCGCTTGACAAAAATAACTGACAACTCGAAGTAGAGGTGGGGGCACCTCCAGCCTTAAAACGTGACGGTCGTATACGCTTCAGGGTCGTGAGAATAGGTGTAGGTTTAGTGTATATGGTTAAAAATTAAATTTTAGGTTTAAAACTGAATTAATTGCTTAAAAGCTCATCTCTTTTTGTTGAAATTTAATTCTTTTTATTCGAAAAGTCTACTATTATATTTTTGTCTTGTAAATTCAACAATTAGGTTGAAAATTTAACTATTGGGCTAAAAATCAACTTTGTTCTTGGAAAGTCACATTCTCGTGTTGAAAAATCCACTACTTGGTAGAAAATTCGTCTTTTAGTCTTGAAAATTCAACAATTTAGTAGAAAAAACCCCTTTTTGTTTGAAAGTTGAACTGCTATGTTGAAAATTGATTTTTGTCATTGAAGATTCATAATTTTAGCCGAAAATTCAATTATTTGTTGGTAAATTTAACAAATTTAATTGTTTTGCAATTAATTCTTATTTTTGACTTGAAAATTCTAAAATTTGATAAACAATTAAAATATTTGGTTTAAATAATTTATATGTTAATTTTTCATCTTCTAATCTTGAATTAAAATTTTTTTAATATTGATTTTGGAAATTTAGAAAAAAATGCTCTCTAGCTCTACTAGAATTCGAGTTCAGGTCTTTCAGATTGCCGGTCTCATGCTCAATTGTTATAAAGTAGAATTTCTATGTTAGGAATTATTTTTTTAAGATTCATCAAATTAGACGAAAATTCATTTTTTTTAAATTGAACTATTTGGTATCAAACTAACTTTTTTATTAAAAATTCATATTTTCGTTTTCAAAATTCCACTGTTTTTTGTAAGAATTATCTTTCTTCGTGAAAAATTAAATTAAATTTGGCTATATTCCAAAAGATTGGTCTTTTTGGCTTGAAAATTACACTATTCGTTCGCAAATGTAACTATTTTTGGTTGAAATTTAATTTTGTTTTTTTCTTGGAAATTTTATAATCTGGTTTGAAAGTTCAACTATTTGGTAGAAAATTCGACTTTTGATTGAAAGATGAACTACTTTGTTTAAAATTCATTTTATGTTTGAATATTTCCAAAAGATTCGTTCTTTTTCTTCAAGAATTCAACTCTTTGGTTGAAAATCCATTTTTCTTGGTTTAAAATCAATTTTTTTGTGCAATATTCATCTCTCGCGTTTAAAAGTGAAATTTATTATAACAAAAAATTTCAACCATTTAAATTATATAATTTACCTTTCAGTTCTAAAATTTTCAATTCTTTTGAAAATAAATATAATAAAGTAATTAGTATTAAACAATTATTACCATAAACGCTCACGAATGAACCAGAAATATGTATTTTCTCACCGTCAAAACGGGGAAAAGCTGTGATTATTTTCAAGTTCAGTGGCTACCCTCATTAATGATAATTTATATTTTTAAACAGGTAAAAAATGAATGAATACTCACGCTATATTTGCCAGGTTCAAAATCCTGAGGACTTTGGAACTCTGCTTTTCTGGAGGAAGATAAACTTTTGCGAAATCTTTTCCTATCAGCATATGAGATCGAAAAACTGGGACGTAAGGTATATCGGTCCCTCTCATATTTGTAATCCACGCAATTTCATCCAGAGCAGAAACTACATAGAGATCAGTTTTTAATTCTGCCATGTCCTCTCGAATCAACTTCAGTTTTTCTTCCTGAGTTTGCCCTATAAGTGAAATAAACAGTTTTATTTAATCAGCATGATGGACAAAAATTTTACGATACACTACAACATTTCTAGAATTTTAATTTTGTGTTAAAAACTGTAGGTTTTTGTAAAACTAATTTTTTCTTGTATTTGCTTGTAGAAAAGGAAAGCAATTAACAGTAAAATACAGGTTTCTGTAATTAAAATTTTTCATGACTTTTTATTAATATTTTTTTTACTTGATTGTAAAATTTTACAAAGATTTGTTGAAAAATCATCTTTTTCATTTAAAAATTAAATTTTTTATTCCAAGGTTTCAAGAAACAAAAAATTGTTCTTACGAATCCTGGGAAAATGAAAAATTATTTTTCGTTTGAGCAAATAAATTTTGAAAGAAATTTTTTGAAAATTTCGAAAAATGTCTAAAAATATAGAAAATTCTGGAAGATTTCAAGGCATTTTTTTATTTTTACTGATTTTTCAAAATTTTGGGAATAATTCGAGCCATTTTAAAAGATATTTGAAAATTCTTCTTTGGGCAAATATGTCATCTTTTTTGGTCAAAAATGCTAGGATGTTGAGAATGATTTTCTTC
The DNA here is from genome assembly GCA_035041075.1 of Acraspis erinacei. Classification (NCBI taxonomy): domain Eukaryota; kingdom Metazoa; phylum Arthropoda; class Insecta; order Hymenoptera; family Cynipidae; genus Acraspis; species Acraspis erinacei. Next base: position 24,749,939 of record JAWWLR010000166.1, on the reverse strand, counting down.
TGGTTGAATTTAACTTTAATTTATAATTTTTTTGTTGAAAATTTAATAATTTTTTTTAAATACCTGTATTTTGTTCAAAATTCGTCGTTTTTGTAGAAACTTAATGTTTTTGGTTGAAAATTTATCTTTTTGGTAGAAAAGTTGTTCAATTAGAGTAAGTTAATAATTAATTTAAGTTAACAAAAGTATTTATTCAAAGAGTTTATTAATATTTTTATTAATATTCTCTTTGATTAATATTATAGAGTTGCGGTTTTTTTCCTGAAATTTCCAACTTTTTGTCCACTTTGCACTTAATGAGTTAATAATTAATGTAAAATAACAAATATAATTATTCGAATCATTTATTATTGTTTATAACTATCTTCTTTTCGAGAATGTCTAGAAAGATTCGGTTTTTTCTACATATTTTAACATTGCTTTGGATTTTTAGGTTTGAGCAAATAATAAATAAACATTAGAGAGAATTATTTTTTAAACAATTTCTTCCTTTTTTGTGTATATATTATTCTAAAATAAAACAGATATATCAAATATTCTTCAAATTTATTATATAATTTGTATTAAATATAAATTCCCCTTGAAGTACTCACCGTAACCTTTTGTTTTTAAGTTAATATTAATATGTATTATTTGATCTTAATTAAAAAATCAAAGAAAATGTAAATATTGCAGGAAATCGTAAATTTTCTAGCATAGTTCTAAGAGAAAATTGTTTAAACAATTTATTTGAAACTACATTTATTAATGGAAAGAAATCAAACTTTGGGAAGTCCTGAAAGAACATGGAGTAAATGGATGGCTCCTGCAAGCTATAATAACAATATATACGGGTAGCAAAGCGAGTGTAAGGGTTAATGGGAAATTGAGTGACTGGTTCGATATAATACAAGGCG
>JAWWLR010000166.1:24700552-24726600 GCA_035041075.1 Acraspis erinacei | reverse complement strand
GGGAAACAGAAAAAGGGAATAGTTTAAAGGAAAAGAAAAGAAGAAAATGAGAAACCGGAAAGGGTGAAAAGGAAAAGGGGGAAATGGGAAAAAGAGACAAATAAAAGGAGAAATGGAAGAACCGGAAAAAGAACAAGGGTAAAGGGAATGGCGAAAGGGAAAGGGTGAAAATGAAAAGGAGAAAAGAAAAAAGGAAACGGGGAAATGGGAGAAAGAGAAAAAGGTTGAAGGGAACTGTGAAAGGGCGCAAAGAGAAAGCTTAAAAGGGGAAGGGAAAGCGGAACAGTAAATGGAATGGGGGAAAAAAGGGAAGGAAAACATGAGAAACCGGAAGGAGTGATAAGGAAATGGGAACAATAAAAGGGGAAAGGGAAGAATAAGAAAAAAGTGTAAAGGGAACGGAGAAATAAAGAAAGTGGACGGGGATTGGGTGGAATTGGGAAACGTTAAAGGAGAATGGGTAAAAGGGAAGGGAAAAGGTAAAAAGGGAAAGTGAAAAGGAATACAATAAAGGTGTTTGGGAAAGGGGAAAGGAAAATTCAAAGGAGGAAATGAAAAAGGGGAAAAGGGGCAGAGGAAGGGCTAAATGGGAAGACGAAGGGGTAAAGGGGAAGGGCAATGGTAAAGGGGAAGAGAAATGATAAAGGGTGAAAAGGGAGAAGGGAATGAGGAAAGGGGAAGGGAAAAACGAGAAAGGGGAACGTCTGAAAAGTGAAAAGGGAAACGAAAATGGAAAATGGTGAAAAGGAGAACTAAGAGAGGTACAGAGATATTTTTCGACCCAGACCCTGTCTGGTCGTGTGCACCAAACTTCCTTTAATACTTCGCATGCTTGTTTTCAAGGGGGTAGGACAAAAAGTGTAATGTGTATCAAGGGCATAAGGCTATTTTGACGAGTGTGACCCGCCCTCGCTTCGCTCGGGCTTCAAGTACACGCTCGTCGAAATAGCCTTCTTTACGCCATAGATACACAATGTACTATTACAGTTTTAATTAAAAATTTTATTTACATGAACTTTTCCGGATTCCGTATTTTTTAAGAGCATACAAAATTAAATATTTTCAATTATACAGGAGTCCGCAAATAACGGTATGATCTTAAAATTTTAAAGCAGTGTAACAATTTGATTCTTTAAATTAAGACTTGAAAAATTGAAGGCTTAAGAACGTTTAAATATTTATACAGGAAAATTGGATTCTTTCAGTCATGTACAACTATTTTAAATGTTTATTTTCGATAGATTAAAAATTTTCATTCAAATATGAACATGATGAAAATGTTTTTTTATCAATTTAAAATAATTTTTCAACGAATTCAGTTAGTTGGAAAAGAAGCAAATTTTCTATTATTGACGATAGTTCTGTTACTATTTGTAACATATCAGTCAAATTAGTTTTGTCATCATCATTAATCTTCCTGAGTGAACATACACATCGGGATGGATCAATTTTTATAAGTTTTAAATTAACTTTTTATGATAAATGCATAGATATAGATAACGCAAATAATGCATAAAATGAACGGAAAAAGAGGCTATTTTCGAACAAGTGTAAAAGAGGCGTCGCAAGGTATATTTTCAAACAAAAAAAAAACTATAATTCTCCATTCATTTATTAATTCACAGGCCTCTAAAATTCAAATTGTTTTGTTGCAGAGTTCTACAAACTTGTCCTCGAAATAATTTGACGTAACGAATCCGAATCCGTTGCCCAAATTGCTCTATCAGCTTTTTTATCAAAATATTTCAATCACCAAGTGCAAAAAATGCCGTTTTTTATTTTGTTGAAGTGGAAACTCTCTAAAACGAAAAGAAATGAATAAATTTAAATGACGAATTTCAATTTCGCATTGAAAAGCCCATTCAAATCACATTAAAAAACATTTATGCAAAATTTTAAAAGAAAAAAGAATAACAGCCAACAAAATTAAAGCTACAAATCCCTAAATTCATATTTAATTGTTTTAAGGGAATCGCACTTTCAGCCGTTCAGTTAAATAGGGTTTGAAATACTATGTTACCAATTACCAATAAATGTAGATAACATATGAATTTCAATACCAAACACTTTAAATTCCAAACATTTCAAGCCAAAATATATTGCATATTCAATGAAATAGTTGACTTTTTAACACACAAAAACTAATCAAAGAAAAAAAAATTGTCAACCAAACAATTTCATTAACAACCGAACAGTTAAACTTTTTAGTAAAAGAGATGAGTTTTTCAAAAAGGGTGACTTTTCTACCATAAAATATCAATTTTCAATCCAAAAGGATGAATAAATTATTAATAAAATACGTGAATTTTCAAAACAAATTATCACTTCAACAAAATAGTTGATTTTCAAAAAATAATTAATTTTTTAACAATATATTTGAGTTTATAATCTCATGTATAACCAACCAGTTTAATATTCAGCATATAAAGCTGCATTTTTAATCAAATGTTCAAATATAACAAAGTTTAATCAAATATTTGAACTTTCAAGACAAAGGCAAATTTTCAGCATATAGTTGAATTTGGATAGAAAGAAGATTAATTTCAACTAAGGAAGATGACTTTTCTACCACGAAAAATGAATTTTCAACAAAAGAGTATAGTTTTTTAGATAAAAAGTCGAATATTTAAAAAAAATATTAGATTTTGAAATCAGGAAAGATATGAAATTTTTAACTAAAGATTTGATTTTTCAAATAAAACAGATAATTTCCAACAAAAGAGATGCATATTCAATTAAAATTATGAATCTTAGGCAACAACAAAAAACGCATTTTTAACAAAGGTACTAATTTTTCAACTAACTAGTTGAATTTTTAATTTAAAAAATGAAATTATTCATATACAGGGTATCACAAAAGTAGCGGAACAGGCCTGTATCTTCTTAAGTGAGCTATTCCTTAGTTTTTCCTTTTAGAATGACCTTCATAGTTGTTTCAAGGTCACCTGTGAAAAAAGTGAAAACACCCATTTTTTACATCGACGATCGAAAGAACGGAAAACTTTTAATTCAAATATGCACCTAGTTCATATGTTCTAGATGACCTTGAAGGTCACCCTAAGGTCATTTTAACTCAAACAATGTTTTGATGGCTATAAGAAGAGCATTATTGGAATATATTCCATAGAGGACAAAATTATGTAAGTATCACGCATTGATGAGAGCCTAACCTTTGACCTTGACCCTGACCTGGCGTCTGTTTGAAGATCACGAACACTCACGTCGGATAAGTGAGGTCAATTTTTAGCGTTAACAAAAAATATTACCCAAGGGATTTTTAAGATCGCTAAGGCTGAATTTGTATGTGATGAATGTAACTCTTGTTTTGACCTTGGGGATAACCTTGATGACCTTCATGGTTATTTCAAGGTGAACTTTTTTTGTTAATGAAAAGCTTCATTTTGTCACCGGCAATCGGAATAAACGGAAATCGTACAATCCAATATGTACCTTGAAATAACAATGAACTTCATCAAGATTAACTTCGAGGTCAAAACAAAAGTTACATTCAGCAAATACAGATTCAGCTTTAGCGACCTCAAAAACCCCTTGAGTAATGTTTTTTGTTAACGCTAAAAATTGACCTCACTTATCCTATCTTCAAACGGCCGCCAGGTCAGGTTCAGGGTCAAAGTTTAGACTCTCATTAATATGTGATACTTACATAAGCTTATCCGCTATAGAATATTTTCCAATAATGCTGTTCTGATAAACATCAAAACATTGTTCGAGTTAAAATTTTAGGGTGACCTTCAAGGTCATCCGGATTCATATGACCTACGTGCATATTTGAATGTAAAATTTTTCGTTATTTCGGTTTCCGGTGTCAAAAAGGGGCGTTTCTATTTTTAAAAGTTGACCTTGAAAAAACCTCGAAGGTGATCCTCAAGGTCAAAACTGAGGTCACCACCAGGTTCCTTGTTAAAATTTACTACCGGAATGACCTTGACGTTTGTGAAAAATAGATCATTTAAGAAGAAACAGGACTGTTCCGCTACTTTTGTGACATCCAGTATATAAAAATCTTTTCTTAAAAGAGAAGCAAAATATAACCAATTTCATCAAATTTTAAGACAAACCCAATTTGAACCAAACTTTTACATTTTTAGTTAAAAAATGATCGTTTAGTTGAAAATTCAGTTATTAAATTTTTCAATCAACATTCACCTTTTTTGGTTAAAAATTCAACAACTTAGTTAAAGATTTAAAAATGTTTAAACTCATTTTTTGTTTGTTTGTTCAAAATTCATTTTGAAGCGAAAACTTACATAAATATTACATTTTTTTTAATTGATTGTGTTTAGTTGATTTTTTTGTTAAAAATTAATATTTTTGTTTAAAAAACTCAAGAATTTGGTTAAATTTTGTTTCTCTATTGACTGAAAAATCTTTTTTTGTTTTCGATAAGGATTACATTTTTTGTTAAAAATTCGCCATTTTTTGGATTAGATTCGTTAATTCGTTGTTGTTGATTATTCATCATTTTAGATGAAAATTAATCTATTTATTTGAAAAGGAATTTTTAAGTAATGCGCAGAATGTATGTTCTTAAAAATGTATGTGTTTTATTTTAAAAATCAACTATTTGGTTGAAAATTCAACTATCTGGTTCAATTTTCTACCATTTTGGTTGAAAATGAAATTGTTTTGTTGAAAATTCCACTATTTTGTTAAAAGTCCATCTTTTTTTTGTTTAAAAATCAACTTACTGGTTGAAAGTTGAACTGCTTTGTGAAAAACTCATTTTATTCGTTGAAGATTTAACTATTTTACTGAAAATTCTTTTAGTCGTTGTTCAAAATTGCTTTTCTTAACTAAACATTTAACCATTGCATATTAAATTGTTTATGACGAATTCATCTATTTTGGTGCAAACTTGAACTTGTTTTTGACATTTCAACTGTTTGGTTAAAAAATAATCTGTTTCACATGAGGATTCCATTAGTTTGTTGAAAATTCGCATGTTTTGATTCTTTAATTTTAAATTAAAATATTTTTTGTTTGGAATAGCAACCATTACATTTTTCTATGGGAATTCTTTTTTATTGAAAATTCAACAACTTGGTTGAAAAATCTTTTCCTTCGTTAAAAATATGATATTTTGTTGTTGTTGAAGATTCATAACTTTAGTAGAAAATTAATCTCTGGTTGAAAAAAAAAATTTTCAATTGAACATTTTACTATTCCATTTTTTCTGGAAAAAATTTTTTATTTGAAAAATCAACTATTTAGTCTGTATTTTTTCACATAGATTTTGATTTCTAAATTCTGAAAAAATTGCCCTCTAGCTCCGCTGGGATCCGAACCCAGGTCTTTCAGATTGCCGGTCTGATGCTCTTACCCACTAAGCTACGCGAGAGACGAGAGGTTGGAAATTCGCGTTTTTGGTTGAATTAAACTCTTTTTTATTTAAAATTAAAATATTTTTTGGTTTAAAATTTATCACTGGTTCAAATTTAATTTTTTTACTGAAAATTTAATTTTTGCGTTTTTGTTTGAACATAAATCTTTTTTATTAGAAAATTTAACTGTTTGGTTAAAAATTGAACTTTATTTTGAAAATTTAATTCTTTTTTTTGTTTAGAGTTAACTCTTTTTTACTAATATTTAACTGTTTTGTTAAAAATTCTTCTGTTTTTCGGAAGGAAATTCTTCCCTTTGTATTAAAAATACAAGTGTCCAAAAAAATAATAAATTTCTGAAATAGACATAATTCTGATCCCCTTTTTCTTTACTAAAAGGGATTGTCAGATCGATATCCGCGTGAGAAAACCTACGCAACAGATAGCAAGTTTGCGCCTTACGATTCCACGTTATACGCGGTTATAGAATGCTTGAACCGGCAGTTTTCCTTCTCCAACAGCCCGGAGAACTTCGGGTCAAATTCAACTCTCCAGAATCCCTGAACAAATTCGAAAATATTTAATTTTAAACCATTTTTTTACAATTTTCCTCGTCCCTACTTTTTTATAAATTGATAATAAATACTGCCCCCATGGAATAAATCTAATTAATTCATTATGATCTCATTTTTAATACTATTTATGGAAAAATATTACACAGTTATATAAAAGTACATTGAAAAACGAAAAAGTGATTAAAAGTGCCAAAATACAAGTTTAGTGATTGAAAGAAGTATACTATTAGAGGATATTTTACATTTAAATCATGGCAATTCACGGTAAGTAATTATAAAAAATTATTTTATAGCAAATTTATTTATAATATATTTTTAATATAATTCTGGACTGATTCAATTTTTCCTTTCTTTTAAGTTGATAGCGTTTCAAAATTTTCGACAGGAAAGAATCCTTCACTTAAAATTAGAATATTTCTTTCCCCAATCTAAAATTTCTTTTAGCGGATTTCGTGCCAGGGTGAAGAGACTTTCAAAACCACGTGTTTCTATTTCGTCATTCCGACTGGCGTGTCTAATATAAATGTCTCCTATTTTACTCATCTCATGCAAAATATATTCTCAAAGAGGGATCTTCAAAATTGAATTTAATATTTTATTTCAGGGGGGATTCATTCCTTGACCTTCAAGTCACCTTTAAATATAATCGATGGAGAGTGACAAATAAATCAACCTTTTTTATTAAATTTAAATTTCCTTGGTTGCTCCTATATCTTCAAAATTCAACAATAGAATTTTTTAAATAATTTCAAACAAAGTTTTTTAAAAAGTTTAACTTTTAATGGTTTATTTTTTTAATTTAGACATTCTAAGTATTCTGCTCGAATTAAAAAAAATCTATTTTAAATTTATAGAAAAATTTATTTTCTGTGAATCTGGGTTTTGGCTTCATTATTTATCGATCCTGTATCGTAGGTTCAATGCTTCCCCTCGCTGACGCAATGGGCCCACATACATTTCAAATGCAAATGTGGATAATAATGTTATTTTATTTTTTATTTATTCTTTTAACACAAAAATCCTACAATTTTGATATTTTCCATGAAATTGTTTTTATTTTTTTTATTATTTATCATTTTTATTTATTATCACTTATGGTAAGAATCTTGATGTCTTTAATTGTTAAATTTTAAGAATATCTTATTCTTTTATATTTTTATTAACGGACTTAATTTTTACGCTTCGTGCTATTGAACTTTACATTAGATTTTAGAATTGACCTACCAATTCTCTACAAATCAAAGTGACTGATTTACTACTCAGCGTGGACGTTTGAGGCAAGAGACAAATTCCCGGTTTGAAAATGTTTTTAACGGTCATTGAAATTAAAAATTTCGAATTCTTAAAACGGAGAATTTTTTTATTTGAATTAAAAGGAACTGAACTGCAAATTAAAGAACTGACAGTGTGAATTGACATTAAATATGAATCTTTTAAAATTAAAGCTTAAAGCAATTTTAATTGAACCCTTTTTTATGCAAACTTGCAATAATTTACACTTATAAAATGGAACATTGTAAGATTTCAAAATTGAAAATAAAAAATTCCTTTCTTTTATCTGAATGCTGAAAATAACAAATGCCCCCCCCCCCCACCCAGACACTAAATACATATGTAAAAAATTGGTCTCTTTCTGATCAGGAAAACTTAAAACTCAAAATTTCCTCGCTTCCAACTCGATGAAAATCTTCATAATAAAAAAATGATTCTCTCCTAATTCAGAAAAAATATTGATACCAAAATTTCTACCCTTCCATACAACTGCAAATTTGTAAAAAAAACTATCCCTCTTACAAATTCAGAAAAAAAATTTGGAGCTTCCCTCTTTACGTTAATAAGAATTCCAAAAAGAACTTAATAAAAATGTTTAAAATACATTTTTTGTCCACTTCGTAAAATATTGTAACTCAATAAAAATGTTTAAAAAATGGCCTATACCAAATCAGAAACAAAGAAGATGTCATCCCTTTTAACTTAATAAAAATTATAACAAAAAGGGGCCTTCTCTGATTAAAAAAAATGAAAAAGACATTTTCCCCCTTTTAACTTATTAAAAAAATATCCTTTCAATTCATAAATTTTAAAAACTAAAATTTTCTTCTTTTAATTAGAAATAATAAATAAATAGCCAAAATATCACCCCTTCCAACTCAATAAAAATGACAAATGCAAAAAAGGGCCTCATCTAATTGAAAAAAAATATTTAAAAATAAAAATGTATCTTTCCAATTCAGAAAAAAAAATTAAAAATAAAAAGTTCCCTTTAACTCAATAAAAATTCTAAAAAGAAAAAATACCGTCTTCCAATCAGAAGACCTTCAATTTAAGATAAAATGCTCAAAATAAAAAAATGGTCTCTTCTAATTCAGAAAAAATGTCACCCCTTTAAACTATATTAAAATATAAAAAATAACATAAACTTCCCTTTTCAGGTTAAATATACATATATATAAATTATTGTTCCCCTAAACACAACAAAAATGTTAAGAAGAAAGAAATGGCCTCTACTGAATCAGAAAAAAATGATAAAAACAAAAACGATAAAACAAAAAATTACAAAAGCAAAAAATAACTTTTCTGATTGAGAAAATTGGAAAAGAAACTTTTCTCACTTGCAGCTTTTTAAAAAAATTTTAAATAAAAAATGATCCTTCTTTCAATTTGTAAAACATTGAGAAATAAAATTTTCTTCTTTCCAACTCGATAAAAATCTTTATTAAAATATAAAATTACCCTCTTTCAATTCAGAGTAAAAGATTAAACATAAAACCTTACCAACTTCAACACAGTAAAAATTCTAAAAAGAAAAAATGACCTCTTCCCATTCATAAAAAATATCGATCCTTCCAACTATATAAACATCTTTGAAATAAAAAGACTTCCCTTTTCCAATTAAAAAAATAATAATTCTGCCCCTAAACTGAACAAAAATGTTAAAAAGAAAAAATGTGACCTCTAATAATTAAAACAAAATGTCATCCTTTCAACTGAATTAAAATAAGAAAACAAAAAGGGCCTTTTCTAATTTAAAAAAATTAGAAACTAAACTTTTCTCCCTTCCAATTTGTAAAAATAAAAAAGTTCCTTAATTCGTTCAGTTTGTGAAACATTGAAAACCAAACTGTCCTCATTTAAATCTGGATAAATATCTTAGAAATATAAAATGTCGCTCTGCCAAATAAACAAAAATAAAAATTTCCTTGTTTAAAAATCTATAAAATTGTCAAAAATACAAATTTTTCCGCCTTCAAGTCCATAAAAATGTAAAAAAAGTTAATTTTCCGATTCGATAAAAATTAAATACTGACATTTTAACGATACAAGGCTTACTATTTCAAACAATTTAGTTTCAAATTGTTTCATTTTGAATGTAACATTTTTCTGAATATTCAAAAATTGTTATTTTTTATTTTGAAAGATTTCAAATTGAGTGGGCTATTTCAGATTGAAACAATATTTAAATAGGAATTTAAACAGAATAAAAGCGTTTGATTATGAATCTATTAATTTGAAATTATTTTAAAATCGAAAATAGTTTATAAGGCATTAATCAGACGTTTAATACTAAGAATTTTTATTTGAAAACATTCAATTTTCATCGTAAAAATATATACATTTTTAAATTTTTAACAGATTTAGAATTGTCTTGTAAAATTAATTATTATTCAATTTTTAACACTCGAACTACAGTTCAGTTTTAAAAATAATGATTTAATTTACATTTCCAGTTAATCAATTTAATACAGTTTTTATCCAAAAGTTTCAAATTTTAAATCTTTTAATTTTTAAATATTTGAGTCTCCAAGCCCACATTTAAAAATTCTTTAAATTTAAATTGTACTATTAAAAATAAAGACTTACAATGGAAAATCTATAAGCTAAAATATTTCAGAAATGCAAATCGTAAACTGAATTCTTGGAGAATTAAGAAAATCAACAATTGAACTTAACTTTCAAAAAGAAGTTGAACCCGACTTCTTTTTTTACTTTTTTTATATCACATGATATGAAATTTGTGATCTTTTAGGTGATTGCATTTTTTCTAAAAATTTATGAAATTAGTCCAAAAATAAATTCACTCTCATTTCGCGTCCATGTCTCCATCCAGTTGACACCTTTAACTTTAATTATTAATTATATATAAATAAAAAGAATATATAGCAAAATAATTTTGGCTTACTTATGGCAATATATATGTATTCAAAAAAATTGAAAAGTCTTCTTTAAGAAATAATTTTTGAATATTAAGAGGGAAATTGAAGAGAAGTTATTCCTGATGCACCGTACTCGTATTATGACGTAGCTCACGATCTGTTCTCAAAATAATCTTCTTCGTCGGTGGACCAACCGAGTTATTTCTTTAGTTAAATGTCAGCTCAAGAAGGATCAAAAGAGAAAATGATCGCACAGAAAGTGTATCCAGTCCAGTGTCACTCTGCATTTTGAAAACAGCTTTCAGTAGCTTGCAGTTTAATCTTGAAAGCTCAGCTTTATTCGCACTAAGCAAAATATTTATCTACCCTGGAATTAGAGGAAGACAGAATTAGAATCATGTGTAGATAGATTTTAAAAAAGGGTAAAAAATTATTAAGAACAAATAATATCGGATAATAATCAAGTTTTTGCAAATGCAGACTTCACAGTATACAATGCCCCCAAATCAGGGAAAATAGGGTGCTTTTTCAAAGAAAATTTCGAAATAAATGGACAATAAATTCTTGTAAATAAAATTAATATAAGCCTATTACATGCTGACTTTGTAAAGCTCTTCACGTGGGGTGATTGCTAGAGAGATTGATCAGCGCCCTCAGTCGTAGCGGTGTTGCGGAACGAACACATTGCTTAAATAAGCAACAGGAGAATTCGAAATTGAACTAAAATTTACACTTTCTCCTACACTTCCCTTTCACACTTTTTTCATATGAACTTCTAGAACCAGGTAGGTTGCGCTTACACCGAAAGATTGAGCCTAATTCGATAACATAAAAAAAAACATTTCTATCAGATTTCGAAACGAAATGTTTTGCATTTGAAACAAAATAGTTAAACTTTCTATCAAAAACATCAATTTTCAGAATCAAGAAACTTAATTTTTAAGAAATTGCTTCAACTTTCAACAAAATGGTTAAATGTTCAAGCCAAAAAGATTAATTTTCTTCAAAGCAATTGAATTGTTTCATTTTTAACACAAAAGTTAATTTTTAACAATACAATTAAATTTGCAAACAAGACTTGAATTTTAAACTAAACGACGAATTTTCTATAAAAAATATGAATTTGAAGTCGAAAATATACATTTTTAACAAAAGTGATGTATTTTCAACCTAAGGGAGAGATTTAAAAAAAATAGAAACCAAAATGTGGAATTTAAAAAAATAAATAAAAAAAATGTTTAACCAAATAATTGATTTCTTAACAAAAAAGGTGAATTCGCAATGAAAGTTTTAATAGTTCAACTAAAAACTATGCAAATTTCAACCAAAACAAGAAACGAATTTTCAACAAAAGATTTAAGTTTTCAACCAAAGAGATGAATCTCTCTTTAATATTGTTTAAAAAAGTTCAACGATGTAAATAGTGATAATAGAATAGTAAATTCCATTTCTTGTTGAAAATTGGTCGTTTGTGTTGGAAATTAAACTATTCAATTTGTCATTGAGAATTCATCTATTTTCAACTATATTGTTGAAAATCCGTCTTTTGTGACAGAAAAATAATATTCATCGTTGAAACATCGTTGAATTTTTTAAACAATATTTTAAAAAATTCATCTCTTTGGTTGAAAACTTAAATATTTTGTTGAAAATTCGTTTCTCGTTTTGGTTGAAAAAAGTTCAACGATGTTTCAACGATGTTTCAACTATGAATATTATTTTTCTGTCACAAAATTCAGAGTGTCAACAATATAGTTGAAAATAGATCAATTCTCAATGACAAATTTAATACTTTAATTTCCAAAAAAAATCGACCAATTTTCAACAAAAAATGGAATAGTTAAATTTTCAGTTAAGGCCATGTGATGAGGGGGTCACGTGTCCAGATTCCTACATTACCGACACTTTTTTTAATTTCCTAATTTATTTTAACACAAAGCGCTACATCCAGTTGAACATTTGGGATGATAAATAAGAAGCACTGAGAAAGGTGGGTCTGGTCCTAAATTTATATAATTATGAAAAAAGTTTTTTTTTCGTAAATAATTCATTTTTGCTTTTTTTCATAATTACATATACAGATTTAGGATCAGACTCACCTTTCTTAGTTCTTCTTATTTATTATTCCAAATTTTCAGATCGATGTAGAGCTTCGTGTGAATATAAGTTAGGAAATAAAAAAAGTTTCGGTCACTTGACCCACTTGTCACATGGCCTTAAGGAAATTAATTTTTAATACAAAAAAATCTAATTTTTTACAAAATAGTTCAATCTTTTACCAATAAAATGATTTTTTAACAAAGTAGTTCAACTTTCAACCAGTTGTTAATTATCTACTAGTAAAGACTAATTTTCAATTAGAATATCAATTTTTGCCCAAAATGGAACTTTTTTCTATTAAAACATTTTGAATTCAAAAATTAATTCTCAACTAAATTAAAAACGAACTTTCAATAAAATAGATAAATTTGTAACAAATTCTGCTCAACTATCAACCAAGTAATTACATTTCCAAAACAAATATATAATATCTGACCTAAAAACTATCAATTATCAACTAAAAATGAAAAAGTTAAATGTTCAGTTCAAAAAATTAATTTTGAACAAAATAGTTAAATTTTCAACCAAAAATGAAATAGTTCGATTTTCAGTTATGAAATTAATTTTTAATAACAAAAAAAAATATTTTTTCAAAAAAATAGTTAAATCTTGAACCCATCAAATGAATTTCGAACAAAGTGGCTCAACTGAAAACCACGTAGTTAAATTTTCGATAAAAAAAAGATGACTTTTAACTAAAAATAGTTAGATTTTATTCAGGAGTTCAATTAATTCAGTTCGCATTTAAGCGGAAAAACGTGAAAAAATTGTAAGTTTATCGAAAACAGAAGCAAAAATATAAATTTCTTACAACGGGAAAAAAAGAATAGAATAAGGAAAAGAATGTCAAGTCTGCAAATGTTCCTTTGTTTTCAAAGAGCAACTATACATTTAGAAGATAATTAGGTTTTAATTTTTTATTTTCTTCGTCGTTCCAGATTTCATATAAGATATCGATTGCATGGGAGTATCAAGAATCGAAGGGTATAGTTTGCGAACATATACGCTTCGTGAATACTTGAAAAAAAATAAAGTCAAAGACCCAATAAGTTTCGTGCCATTTGGCACGTCGTCAAACCTGTTTTGATTTTTACCTCAAAACCAAGTTTTTTGATAATGCAAGTCGGTTCCGTAAAATTATTTATCGCTTTATATTAATTAAAAATTAATTTTGAAGGATTACTATTAGGACTAATAAAAAAGCAATTGTGAAATCAAGGTCACTTTCAATTTAAAATGGGGTGATAAGATTAAAGTAATATGATTGTATTCGTCATGATTGAGTATCTTCAAATTGCAGACTTCTAATTTTCTTCCCTAGAATTTATAAACGTGCAAAATAAAAATTGATAAACAATAGAAGATGGAACATAAAAAATGAAAAATTCAATATTTCCTAAATTTACAATTCACATCCAGGACGTCTAGTAAAATCCGGGAAAAAATTCCCTGGCAATTCCAGATTTTTTGCAAGTATGTTAAGTTTTTTTCGGGCATAATTTTTCATAGCAAGGAGCCAATAAAATATTTCGCATTTTTTTAAACAATTTACTCGGAATATGTATACAGTTTCGCAAGTTTATTATAAATAATTTTTTTTGTTCATATTCTGGAAATTCAATTAATATTACAAGATATTATTAAATACCATAGTACGATCGGTTAATTAAATAATTAAATGATACTAAAAACGTAATAAATTATTTCCATGAATTTAAATATTAATTCAAACAGATTTTTATTCTATCTACTTATACTTAAAATTCAGTGCATATTTAGGTCAATATAATGTGGGTGCTATATTAAATTCAATTTAAAAAGCTTAAAATTCCTAAATTTTCAAGTGAAAATTTTGATTTTCCGTTAACAAAAATTAATTTACCACAACAAAAATATTTATTGTAAAAACAAAATTAGTTTCACTACCAACCAAGTAGTTTCATTTTCCCCAAAAAGAACAATTTTCAAGTAAGAAGATTAATTTGTTATCAAGAAGATGATTTTTCAACAAAATACATGAATTTTGAACGAAATAGTTTAATTTCGAACTGAAAAAGATCAATTTTCCACTACACATTAAATATTTCAGTTTTCGGTTAAAAAAATCATTTTTTTTAAATATAAATATTATAAGTTAAAACTGCTGAATCTTCAACTGCAAAAGTTGAATGTTCATCAGAAAAGATTAATTTAGTTAAATTTTCAGTTAAAAATCAACTTTCAACCAAAGAGATGAATTTTTAATTAAAATTATGTATCCTCAACCACAAAATTAATTTTTAACAAAAGAGTGGCTTTCAACCAGGTAATTAAATCTTCCTTCCAAAAAAATGAATTTTGAATAAAAAATGTTAATATTTCGACCAAAAAAGATTTAAATTTGTTTATTAAAAAACAATGAAATTCAACCAAAAAGGACGAGTTTTCAACAAAATATATCAATCTTTAACTAGATACTTGAATTTTCAACTAAAGCTGATCAATTTTCAATCAAAAACAGAACAGTTAAATTTTCAGTTAAAAAAAATAATTGCATGCAAAAAAAATTATCAACTGAAGAGTTCAACATAGTAATATTAAGTTATTTTTACAAATAAAGAATCATTGTTATTCAATTTAATATCGTAAACAAAATTAAGCATGCTCTCGAAAAAATTCCCTGACTTTGAAAAAAAAAATCCCTGACATTTTCAAGTTTTTTCAGGTTAAAAATTCCCTCACAATTTCAATGTTTCCAGTTTTTCCAAGTAGGGTACACACCCTGACAGTCTACAATGCTCTAAAAAGAGGGGGGAAATAAGTTGCTTTTCAAGGAAAAAATGAATCAATTTTTTTAATAAAATAAATTTAGGTACTATATTCCTAAGATTTCAGGTCTAAATATATTACCTTTTCAACCAAAAAAGACTTTTCAGCTAAGAAAGAAAAAAAAATGCAACCAAAAATGATTTTAGTTTTAAATAAAAAACAATTGAATTTATCCAATCAGGAGAAATTTTTAACGCGCTAGTTGAATTATCAAACAAAGCAGATTATTTAACAATCAAACAGTTGCATTTTTAACAAACAAAAAATAGGATTCAATTCTTACCAAAGGAGATGAAATTGCAAACCAAAAAGATGGATTTTCAACACAATTATTGCATTTTACACTAAAAGTGAGCAAATACATTTTTAATAACTGAACAAAATTAATTCTATAAAAAAAACTTATTTTCTACAAAAAGTTAATTGTTTAATCGAACAAATGAATCTTCAAACAAAAAATTCACAAAGTAGTTCTATCAAGAAGATTAATTTGTAGTAAAAAATTAATTGAATAGATAAATTCGCAAAGAAAAGTGTAACAGTGAATATTTCCTCCAAAAAGGATGAAATTTTTGACAACAAAAAAATGAAATTTAAAACCCAAAAGACGAATTTTGAACGAAATAATTGAATGCCCAACGAGAACAGATTATATTTTAACCAAAAATAGAATAATTAAATTTTCAGTTGAAAAAAATGAATGTTCAACCAAAATAAACTTACTTTCAACAACAAGTTAAATTTGTATCCAAACAGATGAATCTTTATCCAAAAAATAAATGATTGAGGATCCAAGAAGATTAATTTATTGCAAAAAATAATTAAATACATATATTCTCAACAAAAAGTGTAATTGTTACTACTTTAACCAAACAATATTTTAATTTTTAATCTAAAACAGTTGAATTTTCAAAAAAATATAATTTAGTTTTACACCAAAAAGTAAAATTTTTACTTTAGATCTTCTAGTTTGAATTTATTAACTTTCGACCAAAAATACGTTTTTTCAATTCTATCAATTCAGGTCGCATTTAACTGAAAAAAATAACAAGAAAAAGAGTATGTTTCTTAAAAAAAGCGGAAAAAAAGAAATCTTTAACCAAAGGTAGTAGCTAGGTCATGAGTATTGACTCGTTGAGATCTCGAACGTTAAGCGAATACGGGCGCGGTAGTGCTTGGATGGGGTTGCCGTTTCTTGTATACGTGGTGTAGTAAAAAATGTAATCTAATCTCAATAACTTTTTTTAAAGGGGAAAAAGGGTGTAAAGTCTATAAAATGGAAAAAGTTACAGATCAATCAAGTTTGAAAATGCACCACAAAGAATCTAAAAACTAATACTTTATATTACAGCCTTAGAACAATCTTAAAGGATCCTAATCTCCGAATTGAAAACTAATTTCCGGATCTTTTTCAGAAAATCGACATGGTGGAGGTTTACCCATGAGATATACGATGGCCATAATGGGTTCCATCGGTATGGCTATTATTTATGGATTTAAAGTTAATGCAAGTGTAGCAATTGTCGCAATGGTGAACCACACAGCAGTTAAATTATTATCAAATGAAACCGTAAATTCAACAACAAAATCAGTTCCGGTAGGTGACAAATGGCCCAATAGTAGTATAGCAGAGTAGGGCTTCTCGGCCATGGTTCTTTACCGATTTAAACAACAGTAAACCGGCGACTGGTAATTTACCTATGGTAAATTATCGGCTGCAGTAAGAATCTATATCTGATCCCTACTTACCCGACTACATGCATATGCCTACTTTACCGAGTAAAGATAATTCAACTCTCTACAATGTAGGTAGTTGGCAAAGAAAGTTCCTATCAGGCATCCGATTAACTCGTAGAAGGCACACTGGTGTGAATTCGAACCAAAGAAAATTTCAATGTTGAAAAATGTAAAGGGGAATGAATTCAAGGCTTTCCCATCACTACGTTAAATATGTCTGACCTCTACTGCGTCAGATAGCTAAGGATCGATGGGCAGTTGAGTCCTTATTTCCAAGAATATCGCATATAAATTTCGAGTTGATGCGAATTCGCACTTGTGTGCCTCTTACATGCGGTAATTTCGTGCCCGGAAAAAAATTGTATAAAAGGTTTTTTTTCGGAATATAGGAGTTCCATTTTGTGTATACGTAAGTAGGTATAATTTACATAAATAATGACTTATTTATATTTTAAATACTAGTAACATTTCTTGTAAAGGTATGTATACCTTAGTTTGTAGTAGTTTACCTTTTCGTTGAGCAATGTTGTTTTAACAAAATTATAGAATAATGAAAAATAGAAAAGGATAAATTCTACGATAAAACATATACAAAATACAAACAAATACTGTTTTACAGAATCTCTGAGCGATCTCCGATAATGTAGGACTTTCACGTTGGAAATTTATAAAAAAAATCTAGCGAAGTCTCTTTTGTAGCCTCATTTGCAGTGTCGCTTAAAGCAGCAAACTATGCGCAAGGCAATTAAAATATAATTGTAAAATTGTTAACATCGACGAACCAGCTACTAAATTTTACATATGATATACTCTTACCAACCAGCCACAAATTTCCTTATACTTAAGAAGACTGCAAAATATATTTGTCATGCCTCAGGTATTGAAACTTTATGAATAAACAAAGTTTGATTGCGGATACCTTTCATTTTATCTATTTTTACATTCTTTCCAGAGAAGGTATCAGATTTGTGTAAAATTTGACCCCCCCCCCCCTTTTTTTGTCGAATGTCCACGCTTTGAAACCCCCTGAATCCGAAAAACAGGTTGTTACACTCTTTTATTGTCCTAAATTAAAGGTCAAGTTTGTTGGACCAGCGATTTTGGATATAAATTCAAAGTCAGTGCATTTTGAATATTTTTGAGACGACTTTTTTTTAAATTAAAAAATTCTCTTTATGGATATTCATAGAATTAAAAAATATGAAAAATTTATCCTAATGCCTTTTTGCACAAAACCAAAAATTACCAGAGTTATAGCATTTACAAAATTTAAAAAAAGCACGAAAAGGAACATTTAAAACCAAATAACGCACGATATGAAAAAAGGCAAGTGAATAAAAAAGTTGATTTTCGAATGACCTCCAAGATTAAAATAACAACTTTTTGATTTTTCTTGAAAAAAAAGAAAATTCAAATTTTGACAGCATACAAAATACCGGAAAATCCAAAAATTACATTTTTTCAATAAAAAAAGTTTTTTTTTAAGAATGCGCGTTGCTTTAAACGAGGCAATGAAACTACGTCTGTTTTAATGCCAATTCATGTTAAGCATTGTTAAATATAAATTTATGGAAATGACATACAATTTGAAGGGCAGATTCGAGTGCTAAGCACGAGATACGTGATGAGAATTTTCGCGTTAAAGCAGAAGGAGCTTTAACAAAAGAGAAGTCACAATCACAAAATTACTGCGCGAGATAAATATAATATCGAGCGCAAAGCGCGAAACCCAACACCCGCGCGCCCTAGGTGCGTTAAAACTTGCGAGCCGCGCTCATAGCGCACGATGAGAATGTGCCCGCGCAGCGTGCAGGTTTTTCAACTACAAAAATACCCATCATGGGAAAAATGATATGATTTATTTTTTAAATAAAATATTGTCTCTATTAAAGATCAGGATCTCAAGATTAATTTTTATTAACATTGATTTAGTTCTTTTGCGTCTTTAAAAAATAGCATCACAAAGTAAAAAAAGATATATTTTTTTACTTATAATTTAAAAAAATAATGTTTACAAAAAAGGGGTGCAATTTTTTCGGAATTTGAATATCACCACTCGATTCTGCATAAAATTTTACATAGGAAAGTATAACGTTTTTTGAAATTATATATAATTTTCAAGAAGATAACGAGCTTCGAAAACGAAAAATCCCGATTCGCACCAGTGTGCTTGTATAGAGTGCTTGAAAGGAGTGTGCCTTCCACGGGTTAATTTTATCTGAGGATGATTTACTGTAGTTTAGTTCAGAACAGAACCATGTCCCAAAAGCCCTGCTGCTATACTACTCCCAATGAAAAATTAAAAAAGAAATGTTTTGCTAGGAGATTTTTTTTTAGGATGGACCATTCGTTTGGAATGAGCCTCTTCAAGGACTCATTAAGGCTTCATATTTTTGGGGATACTTAGTATCATTGATACCAGCTGGAAGGATGTCAGAGTTGCTTTCTGCAAAGTGGGTGATGAATGCATCCGTTTTACTAAACGTTATCGCTTCGCTTCTCTCACCTGTTGCTGCGCAGATACATTATTCGCTCTTTATCGCCATGAGATTTATACAAGGTCTTGGCGGGGTATGATTTTAAATTATAATTGATTAAATGCCAGGTCAGATCAGTTCTTTGAACCCACGCTTGGATAAAAAATTCTTTCAACAAAACCTCTGCAAATTTATATTTTTGTAAATTTGAATTTTTAGGATTGTTACGAAATCTCCATTCCGAAATTCCCTGACTTTTCCGTGCAATTTTTCATTTTCCCTCACCGTTATATATTTTTTAATGGTATTAAAACAATAAATAATGTTAATGCAAAGAAATTTTTGTTTCTTTTATCCTAAAGACTTTTAGGGAAAAAAGTCGTACAGAATTTTGTAGGGGATTATCGAAAAACTGCATTTAAGACAATTTTGGGGTTTTGCTAAAAAATTACTGTTTCTAATGATGGTTAGAATGGGGGGAGGGGAGTCGGAAGATGGTATCAAAAAATACATGAATTTGGTTTCAATTTAGAAAGATATTTTTTAAACCAAAAGTGCGATAATTAAATTTTCAGTTAAACACATAGTTTTCAACGACCAAAAAATAATTTTCGACAAAGTAGTTAACCTTTTAACCAAAGAGATAAATCTTGAACCAAATAGCCGAATTCTCAACAATAAGTGTTGATATTTCCATCAAAAATATTTTCGTTTTTATCAAAAACAGTTTAATTCTGTCTCTTTCTGACAAACAAAATGGTCCAATTTTCAACCCGAAGATATGAATTTTTGACTAAAAATATTATTTTCCACCAAATTTTTTAATTATAAGGCCAAAAAACTAATTTTCTACCAAAAAGTTAAATATTTATCCTAAATTATTTTCAAGTAAAAAGATCGATTTTTAAGCAAAAATGAAATAGCTACATTTTTAGTTAAAAAATATAATTAACAAGACGAGTTTTCAGCTAAACAGTTTTATTTATCAACCAAACAGAATAATTTTTAACTAAAAATTGCAGATTAATGTTCCAATTATGATGAGATTTCTACGATAACAGATGAATTTTTATACCAAAACGGAAATTGTTTACAGATTAGTTTAGTTTTAACCCAAAAATATGAATTTCCAACAAAAAAAGTTCTTTTTCATTCAAATAGTTGTATTTTTTAACAAAATAGTTGAATTTTCAAAGCAAACAAGACAAATTTCCAAAAAAACGGTTCAATGTTTATCTCATGAAGATAAATTTTGAACCAAACATAGATTAATTCAATTTGTAGTAAACAAAAATAATTTTCAATCAAACCAAAAAAGAATTTTCAACTAAAAAATTAATGTTTTAACCAAGAAATGTGATTAAGCTAAAATGATAAATCTTCAACCAAACAAAAATTAATTTTTAACTAAGTAGTTCCATTTTGAACAAGTTAATTGAATTTTTAACCAAAAACAATCGAATTTAAGAAAATGGACAAATATTCAACGAAATAGTTGAATTCTAAGTCGAAAAAGATTAATTTAAAAAAAGCAGATAAGCAGATAGATATATTTTTTAAGCAGATAGATAAATTTTTTACCCAGAAATATTCATTTTTAATGTAATGTTAATTCTATAATAGATAGTTCTATTTTTTAACAAATAATTTGAATTTGCAACCCAAAAAGATGAATTTCCAACAAAGCAGTTGAATTTTTATTTAACCAGGGTAAAGTTTCAAACAAACATAGAGTAATTAAATTTTTAATAAATAAAATTAATTTGCAACCGAAAGAAAAAAGAATTTTCAACAAAAAGTGTTGATATTTCCATCAAAAATATTTTCATTTTCATCAAAAAACAATTTAATTTTGTCGCTTTCAAAATTTCAACTAAAATCATCCACTTTGAACTTGTTAGTTGGATTTTCAATAAAAAAAAAGATTAAGTCTCAACGACAAATATAAGAGTATAGATATGTAATTCAAAAAGATGAATTCTGAACGAAAAATGTATTAATTGAGATTTCACAAAAAAATATTATAATTCTAAACCAAAAACAGTTGAATTTAACAAACAAAAGATCAAATTTCTACAAAATAGTTGAATTTTCAGAAAAGAAAATAAATTTTCTACCAAAAGACCAATTCTCACCTGAAAAACGTAATTTTTTTACAAAAAATTGGATAGTTAAATTTATTTTCAGTCAAACAAATAATTAAAGTTTGACCGAAAAAGAAAAGTTATCAACAAAATAGTTGCATTTTTTGAAACAAACAAAAAATGTACAGTAAGACATAAATTTTAAGCCAAACATGAGACAGTTAAATTTTGAGTGAAAAAAATTAATTTAAGGAAAAAAAGATTTGTCAGCAAAATAGTTGAGACCTCAACCAAAAAGTGTAATTTTCAACCAATATAAACAATTTTCTTCCAATTATTATATTTTTAACGAAATAATAAAATCCAATTTAACTTCATTTTTTCGAAAATTCTCTGACTCTTTTATAGTTTTGTCTAAGACACCCTGACCAGTTTTAAATACTTTGACTTTCCAGAATTCCATGACCTGTAGCAGCCCTGGTTTCTTTATTTCCACTCTATTTCCAATTTATTTTTTAAATAAAAACTTTTTTCAGGGTGTTACCTTCCCTGCCATGCACGTAATGGTATCGAAATGGGCTCCGCCAAGCGAAAGAAGTATCCTAACTTCTATAATTTATGCAGGTAAAAAATTCAGAAATATATCAGAATCTTATTTCTCCTTTATGCAATATTTAATTTATTTAATTTTATTTTTGTGTAGGAACTGCTTTGGGTACAGTAATTGCTTTATTGCTCTCTGGACTCCTGGCTGATCATTTTGGCTGGGTTTGGATTTTCTATGTGGAAGGTTCTCTTTGTTTAATTTGGTGTACTGCTTGGTGGCTTATGGTTGAAGATACTCCTGAAAAGCAAAAGTGGTTCATCACTTTAGAGGAAAAGGAACTCATTGCCTCTTCTTTGGACCAATCCCTTCACAAGAGTTCTCACGTAAATATTCTGTTAAAATTATTATTAATAATATGCGCATGTGCAATAAACTTCTAGAATATTCGGACCTACTCTCACTTGGTTTGCAAAAACCTTATATATACTTTGACAAAATACAACACGATGCACATGCGTAAACCGCCAAGAAGAGCCAATACTAGTAGTAAGTTTTTGGTCAGTAAGGTTGTTCCATATCGACGGAAGCTCGATCCATGACAGGGACCAGATTTCGATTTATCGACCGATTGTACAATGATAATATAAAAATTACCGACCTACCTGTTTTTCAGACCAATAGTAAAATTATATCCTAGCAGAAATCGGCATTACCGGCCACCGGTAATACCCACTGTCGTTAACTGAGCCTGGAACGCAACCTTAAACTCTACATGAAACAGAGACTTGCTTACTCACAGCTATGCTACTAATCTTCGAATTCATTAATTTTATTTGTTCACATTGAAGCTTGACATCTTATGAAATTGTTTCCAGCAAACATAAATCTGTTCCTCAAGGGAATACTTTATCATTTATTTTTAATTTATTCATTTTGCACTTTAAATTAAAATAATTAAATTTTGAAACTTGAGATGCTCAAATTAAAAATTAACCATTTTTAGCGACTTATTTTCAAGCTCCTAATTTAAGAATGATTCTTTTTAGAAAGAAGTTTGGAACTGTTTGATTATTAAGTCTTTAAGTTCGAATTCATTCATTTTGAAAGTCTTAAATTAGAAAGCGTATAACTTTCAAAGTTTTAAAAATAATTCAACTTTTCTACGGAAATCTTATTTTTTAGTAAAAAAATGCATTCAATCACATTGGATATCAATGGTTTTGATACATGATAATAGGATATTTTTTATTAAAAAAATTTTTCTAATTTCAATTTACAACAGAAACATTATCCGTTTAGTTGGTAATTTAACTATTTTATGGGAACAAATTTTTTTTGGTTACATATTTATTTTTGGAAATGAAAATTTTTCTATCCTATTTTTTTCTTTTACATTCTCATTCATGAGAGTGTAAAGTAATCGTCCAAATTTTCGATCTCTGGTTTTTAACGGATCTTTACGTTTCCGCACACACAGAATCCAAAAATCATCAAATTTGGTCGGTGTCTGTCGGTCTGTATATAAATTTTCTGGTACACGGCAAAAAAATGGCAAATTATCCTTACGAAATTTTTAAATTCAAGAAAAATTCAAAAATTTTTATGCTTTTCAAAATTTTACAAAAAGCCAAAAAAAAATTTTTTATAGGTTAAGATATATCAATCCAAATTTCTACTAGATAAAAAGTATATATGTATTTCGAAAGTATTCTCATAAAATTTCTTAATTAGACAAAACTTCGAAAAGTTGGATCATTTTCAAAAATATGCAATTTTTTATTTTAACAGATGCATAAGTTTAAAGCGTTGTTTTTAGTAGATTTGAACAAGATTTACAAATTATCTTGCTGAAGTTTTGCAATTGGACACAAATTATCTAGTGCGAAGCTCGAGTTTCGTAATGAGAATGTAATCGTCAAAGCCGTAGGCGCTTTGGGAACCTTCTTTAAAAACAAATCGAAAAAACTTTCAGTTACAATTTATGGCTGTAATTCCTCAGAAGTTTAAATCACAATTTTCAATTAAAGTTATAATATTTATGATATTTGAAAAAATTTAGTTAAAGTGTACGCATTTTACATACGAAAACGAGCGCGAGAGTGTACCTGCGCGCCATGGGCGCGCTTAAACTTAACGCGAAGCGCGCAACGAGAATGTGCCCGCGAGGAGGGAATATATTTTTTTAATTCAAATACGTGCTTGGAAATTCAATTACTTGCTTGGAAGTTCAACTGTTTTGTAGAAAGCTCGCCTTTTTGGGTTGAAAATTTAACATTTTGGATCCGCTTTTTTTTCTTTATTGACTGAAAAGTTTTGCCTGGCTGAAAATTCAACGAGTTCTTTAAAAAGGCATGTACTTTGTTGTAAAATCGTCGATTTTGGTAGAAAATTCTTCCACTTGTTCGCATATTCAACTAGCTGGTTTAGAATGTATGTATTTTGTTGAAAATTCATTTTTTCGGTAGAAATTACATCTCTTTTGGTCAGAAATGCCACTCTGCAGTTGAAAATGGATCTGTCTTATTTAATGATATGAAAGTTTGGTTGAAAAATCATTATATTTTTTGTTGAGAATAAATATTCTTGGTTGAAAATTCAGCTACTCAGTTAACAGTTCAACTAGTTTGTTAATTGATAAGAAACAGTAACCTTTTACCAAAACTCCTCCCCTAAATAGTATTCAGTTCTTTTTCAAGGTCACCTAAAACAGAAATTCACGAAGAAAATTTAGCAGTTAAAGTTACGTAAGTTATGGGAGTTGGGGGCAGGAAAAAGATCTATAAGAATCAAAAATACATCTAATTTGTGTTAGAGAAAAAGAGATCGCAGTTATTGTCTTAAGGCTGAATAATAAATCTATGCCCACATTTGATCAGAGCTTTTGAACCCTCTTTTTCGAAAAACGCAGACCATTATCTTCATTGATATGAAATTAATTTGCTTTAACTTGTACCTGTATTTAAAAATTGATGAATTATAAATAAGCGTAAAATTAAAAAAGATCAAGGATTCCCCTATAATTTAATGTAACTTTATGCACATTTTTAGGAAATTATTACGGAGTTTTTACGGAGATTAAAATAGTTCTCTCGACCTTGAGTCAAGCACATCAATTATTGTAAATGACTCATCAGAGGAGGTATTGATCTTTACGCTGGGAGGCATTTACCACCCATTGTCGAAATGACTTTCCCTGGAGAAAATTAGTAACAATAAGGTTTGAATAACACTACAGTTTTAATTAACCACCTGCTAAGTTTTGTTAGGTTTAGAATAAGCAATTTCTATCAACACTTTTAGTAATTTAATTGAAACGAAGACACGTTTCATTGATTAAAGCAAGATTTAAATTAATTAAAAAAGAAGAAAATATATTACTGGAATTAATTAATTGAAGTATTAGATAAATGTATCAACAAGCCATAATATATATATAACACTGAAAAAACCTAATTTTTTCAACGAAATATGTGTGATTAATACTATTGGGGTTTTCCGTTACTAACAGGATTCTATCCAAATTAAAACATAAGCAATTATAATCAATCATTCATTATGTAATGATTCGTAAAATTACAATTAGTAAAATTAAGACAAAATTTGATGAAACGATTCGACGAGGCGAGGCCATCTAACCATCAAGTAATAATAATTCAAGTTCTATTGTTTTCCATCATAACTCACTTTTGTTTTAAATATTCCTAGAAGGAGTTTATCGGGATGAATTTTCCTCGTGATCATCTGTCAAACACATGAAGTTCAGTGTCATAAACATTGTAATATTAACCCATGAGGTTTTTAACAGCAAAGTTTCAAAATCGAGTAAATTATGTTTTTTTCCTATGCTTCTCAAATACAATTTTTGAACGTCCATTTGTGTCTGTGTGATCATGAAATTTGGAAGAATTGTAGCTTCGACTGATATCCAGGTCTGATGGAATTTTGAACTAGATCGACCATATAGAGTTGATTTTTCTTAAGTTTCGAGATTTCAGAAAAAAAAGCACCTTGTTTGTATGAGAATTTTTTTTTGATATTTCAAATACAACAATACAATGCCTAGCATTTTTGTTTGCGTCTTTGCAATGCATCAATCGACCTATTGTTGACGCTTTTATGAACCACCAGTACCGATTTATGAAGTTTCAGCAAGATTTGTGTATTTTGTTTATGTGAGAAACACTTTGTTCATATTGGGAATATAACAGTACTCTATATGGCATT
>JAWWLR010000166.1:24655596-24668050 GCA_035041075.1 Acraspis erinacei | reverse complement strand
TATTCAGTAAAAAAATTATGTAATTTGTTGAAAATTCGTTGTTTTTTTATAAAAGCTTAATATTCTGGCTTGAAAATTTAACTATTTTGTTCCAAAGGAAATATTTTGTTAAAAATTAATTTTTTTATGCGGAAAATTCAACTATTGGATTAAAAATTCATGTATTTTTTTAAATTTGGCTTTTTAGTTGAAATATCAGTTATTATATATATCATTGAGAATTCATCTGTTTTGGAATAGAAATTCACTTTTCTTAGTTTAAAAGGAACTTTTTTGTTGAAATTAATATTTTTTTAAATTAAACAATGCAATATTTTTTAGTTGAAGTTTAATCGTTTTGGTTTTCAATTCTACGACTTGTTGGAAAATTCATCTTTCTTGCTTAAAATGACCTTTTTGTTGAAAATTCATCTTTTCGGGTTTCAAAGTCAACGGTTTTCTAATAAAAACGACCTTAAAAACTCAAATCTTTTTTTGAAAATTAATCACTTTTTGTGAAAAAAAATTTTTTAATTAACTTTCTTGTTGAAGGAGTATATTTTCGGGTAAAAAATTTAATTTTTGTAGAAATTGACTGTAAGTTCAACTCTTTTGTTGAAAAATCGTCCTTTTTGTTTGAACATTGCTCTTTTTAGGTTGAAAATTCATCTTTCTTGAATGAAAACTCTACTATTTAAAAATATATATACTGCGACTTGAAATATAAGGAATATGGTACTTTCTTAAGAGTTCATTTTTTATTGAAAATTCAAAATTTTCGTTACAAAATCTTTTTTTGTTATTGTTAGAAATTAGTGTTTTAAATGAAAATTTAACTATTTTGTTAAAATTTTAAGTGACTAGTTGAAAATTAACTATTTTGTTGAAAAATCATATTCCCGGATTTAAAATTAAACTGTTTTGCAGAAAATTCGTTGTTTTTTTCATTGAAATTTAAGACAATTGAATTACACAACTGATCTGTTTTATTTTAAAAATCCAACTATTTTCTTGAAAAACTACGTAATTTTTTTGAAAATTCATTTTTTGCGGATTTTAAAGTCAACGGTTTTCAAATAAAACGATCTTTTAGCTTAAAAACTCAACTCTTTTGTTGAAAATTAATCTGTTTTGGTGGAAAATTAATATTTTTCGGGTCCAAATTCAAATTTTTTGTAGAAAATTCCATAATTTTTTTTTTCTTTCTTGCCTGAAAAATCTCTTTTGACTGTGAATTCAACTCTTCTGATGAAACTTCGTCTTTTTTGTTTGAACACTCCTTTTTGCTTTCTTGGTTAAAAATTCGACTACGAAAAGAAACACTATATTTCGACTTGAAATTTTAGTAATATAGTACTTTCTGAAAAGTTCATTTTTTCGATGAAAATTCAAACTTTTAGTTAAATTAAATTAAATTAAATTAAATAATTAAATTAAAAATTAAAATTAATTAAAAAAAAAATTAATTGAATTAATTGAATAATTAAAAAAAAAATAATTAAAAATTAAAAAAATTAAATTAAATTAAATTAAATTAAATTAGTTAAAAATTCGGTTTTTTGTTGTTAAAAATTAATATTTTAAATGAAAACTTAACTATTTTGTTACAAAAATGTAATTGATTAGTTGAAAATTAAAAAAATAATCTTCTTGGTAAAAAAATAATCTTCTTGGTTCAAAATCCTACTAAATTAAAAAGATAATGGCGTTTATGTAAAAGAAGTGTAAAATAACGCCAATAGTTTGCTCGGTGTGACTCCAAGGCCTGAAAATAAGGTATTCAAATTTATAGAATGTTTAAAATAAACATACTTTGTTAAAAACATTTTTGTCTTCGATTATTCTCGCGTCGTTTCGAGTAATCAGCAATCTTCCTCCCCATTCGTCCATTGTTGACAAACATTGTTCGACTACTTCGTTTATCCTTTTTACTCGTTTAGGTAGGACATCGTTCATGACGATCAGGCTGGGAAAGAGTGTTTGAATTGCACAAAATGATTTTCCTCCGGGAGCTGCACACATATCGAGAATTTTGTCTCCTGGCTGTAAATCGAGAGCCAAAACTGGCAAAACGGATCCTCCGTCGAGTAGATAGTAGTCTAAAAATATAGAATTTCTCCTTAAATCCCATAGAATCATTTTAAACCATTGACAGACTTCACAACTAAAAATTATCTCAAACGAGGAGAAATAGGGTAATTTTTCCCGAGAATAAGAGAATAATAGGGAATAAATTCTTTATTTTTTAAAATTACTGTAAGTCCCATATTCCTAAAATTAATTTTCTACTAAAAGAGATTTCGAATTTTAAATCCGAAACAATAAATTAAAAACAAACAGATTAACCTTTAAGGAAAAGAGACGAGTTTTTAAGAAGAAAGTTGAATTTTTAAATAAATATTACAATTTTCCAGCAAAAATATTCATATTTTAGAAGACCAATAAATTATCAACCAAAAAGTGAATTTGAAATTCAAAAGGAAGTATTTTCAACAAACTAGTTGTATTTTAAAGCCAAAAAGATGATTTATTCAAAAGGGAGCTAAAATTTAAACCTAAAAAATTAAATTGTCAACAAAAAAATAACTTTCAACCAATAAGATGAATTTTCTATCCAAACAGATGAATGTTCAACAAAACTGTAGAATTTTCCACAGATTAAGATGAATTTAACACAATAGTTGAATTTTCAACGAAATTCATTAATTTTTTACCAAATAGTTGAATTTTAAACTTATAAATGATAGATTTTCGACAAAAAATTGAATAATTAATAATAATTAAGAAAAAAAGTAAATTTCATAAAAAAAATTTCCAACAAAATCTCAAAAAAAAAAAAAGAATTTTTCGCAACGAGTAGTTCAACTTTTAACCAACTACTAGTCAAATTTTTAACAAAAAATATACATTTTACACTAACAACATTATTTTATACCAAAAAGATGAATTTTCAAGACGAAAAGACTATTTTTCTGCAAAAAGTTCAATTTTCTACCAATATAGTTGAATTTTTAACCAAAAAGCTAAATTTTTAACCAAAAAGATTAACTTTCTACCAAAAAGATGAAATTTCAATAAAATTCAAACAACTTTAATCAAATAGTTTAATTTTCTACCAAATTCTTGAATTTTTTAAGACAAAAATACGGATTTTCAACAAAAGAATTGAGTTTTCAAAGTAAAAAGTCAAATTCCTTAGAAAATATTTAACTTTTAAACTTGAAAAGATGAATCCTCAATACAAAATGTTAATTTTTAATTAAGACAGATGAATTTTAAACTAAAAAGTTGAATCATTAACCAAGAAAAAATTAATTTTCGACCAAATAGTTGAACTTTCAGGCAAAACAGACGAGGTTTTAACCAAAAAGTTAAGTTTTTAATCAAATAGCTCAATATTCAACCTGCAAAGATTTATGCTCATCCCCAAAAAAACGAAGTTTTAACAGAAGAGTTAAAATTTCAAGCCAGAGAGATTTTTCAGTCAAGAAAGTAAAAAATTAAGCCAAATTGTTGAATCGTCATGCCAAAAAAGATGAATTTTCTACAAAACATTAATTTACAACCAAAAGAGATTTTCTACGAAAATCTGAATTTTCAATGAAAAAGTTAATTTCAACCAGAAAAGAAGAATTTTTAATGAACGTTATAACAGCTGACATTCCAAATAAAAATATATTAACTTTGAATTAAAAACAATTGAATTCAACCAAAAAAAAAAACGAATTTTCAGAAAAATAGTTAACTCTTTAACAAAAAGAGGTGAATCTTCAGAAAAAAAATAATTTTTAAATAAATTAGCTCAACTTTCAACCATGTAGTGCAATTTTAACAACAACAAAAAATACTTTTGACCAAAATAGTTAGATTTTCAACAAAATAATTAAATTTTCAAAATTAAAAATCGTATTTTCAAGAAAATAGTTAAATTCTTAATCAAACAGTTGATTTTTCGACCTACAAAAACGAATGTTCAACAAAATACATAAACTTTCAACTAAAAAAGATCAATTTTAAGATTTAAAAAATATAAATTTCAGCCTAAATAAAAAATAATTTTTAAAAAAATAAATTAATTTTGACTCAAACAGATAATTCTCTACCAAAAAAAGATAAATTTTTAACAATATAGTTGAATTCTCAACAATATCAGATTATTTTTTAACCAAATAGTTGCACTTTAAATGAAAAAAGATTAAATTTCTACCAAGAGATGAATATTAAAACGAAACAAAAGAATTTCAATATTTTTAGATTGGAATATTTAAGCGAAAAAGACTAATTTTCTGTAAAAAGCATTGGAATTTTCGACACAAAAATATTAATTTTCAACGAAATAGTTTATTTTCTACCCTAAATTACAAATTTTTAACAACTAATGGAATAGTTCAATTTTTAGTTGGAATAAATTCTTTTCAGCCAAAAAATAAAGAATTTAAAAAAACACTTAAAATACCCAAAAACAATAAATTTCAATCAAAATGATGAATCTACAACCGAAAAAATGAATTATTAACAACAAATTTGAATTTTTAACTAAAAAAGGTTTCAATGTCTACAGAAAAAAAACAATTTTAAACAAGAAGTGTATTTTTTTTACAAAAAGGATCGGATTTTTTCCAAAAGAAATGAATTTTCAAACCGAAAAAAAACATATTTTCAACAAAAAATTAGAATTTAAAACAAAGAAAAATGTCTATTTAACAAATAAGTTGAACTTTAAACAAAGTATAATAGTATATTTTTCAATTAAAAAACCAAAAGATGAAATTTTAATCTAAAACGACGAATTTTCTATTTAAAAAAAGATTCATTTTCAAGAAATTAGTTTAATTTTCGACCAAAAAATACAACATTTTATTAAAAGGGTCGAATTTTCAACAAAATATATAAATTTTTTAACCCAAAGAGATGAATTCCGAATCCAAAACATAATAGTGGAATTTTCAATAAAAAAAGAATTAATTTCCACCAAAAAAGATGACTAATCCACCAAAAGATGAATTTCTTAATCATAAAGGAGGACATTCTTATAAAAAAATTCAAATTTTCAATCAATCAGTTGAATTTTCGACCAAGAAAAATGAATTCCGAACCTAAAATATAATAGTAGACTTTTAAATTGGGAAGAATGAATTTCTAACAAAAAATATAGTAATCCACCAAAAGATTAATTTTTAATCTAAGTGGACGAATTTTCTATACAAAGAAGTCAAAATTTCAACAAATCATTTGAATTTTCGACCAATAAACATGAATTTTCAACAAAATAATTACATTTTAAATCAAAAGGAATTAATTCCGAACAAGAAATATAATAGTAAACTTTTTTATTGAAAAGAACTAATTTTTGACAAAAAAAGATGACTAATTCAACATAAGATGAATTTTCAATCTAAAATCAAAAGTTGAATTTTCAAAAAAAAAATAAATTAATGACTACACAAGATGCCGAATGCATCAAAAGATGAATTTGCAATCTAAAAATTCGAATTTTCCATTAAAAAATACAAATATTCAACAAATCAGTTGAATTTTCTACCAAAAAAGACGACTATTTAACAAAATGGTTAAATTGTCTT
The DNA here is from genome assembly GCA_035041075.1 of Acraspis erinacei. Lineage (NCBI taxonomy): Eukaryota > Metazoa > Arthropoda > Insecta > Hymenoptera > Cynipidae > Acraspis > Acraspis erinacei. The sequence goes on along the minus strand of JAWWLR010000166.1, from coordinate 24,662,489 downwards.
CAAAAAAATTAAATTTTAACCAAAGATAAATTTTAAATCTAAATGGACGACTTTTCTTTTAAAAAAAGTCAAATGTTCAACGAATCCGTGGCATTTTCGACCAAGAAAATGACTTTTTAACAAATATTTAAATTTTCATAAAAACAATTAAATTTTAATTATAAGAGATGGATTCTCAGCCAAAATTATAAGAATAAACTTTTTAATTAAAAAGAATGAATTTTTAAATAAAAAAGATGACTAATCCTGGCAAAAAATAAATTTTTAATCTAAAAAGACGAACTTTTTTATTAAAAAAGAAGCAAATGTTTAACAAATCTGTAGAAATTTCGACCAAGAAAAATGAATTTTTAACCAAGTAGATGAATTTTCAACAAAACGATTAAATTTTTAACCCAAAGAGATGAATCCCGTACCCAAAATATTATAGTAGATTTTTAAATTAAAAAGAATTAATTTTTAACAAAAAATATGACTATTCATCATAAGATGAATTTTTAATCTAAAGGAACGAATTTTCTATATAGAAAAAGACCAATTTTCAACAAAATAGTTGAATTTTCAACAAAATAATTAAATTAATAAGTAAAAAAGATGACTCAGCCATCAAAAGATGAATTTTCAATCTAAAAAGTCGAGTTTTCTATAAAAAAAGTAAAATATTTAACAAATCAGTTGAATTTCCCACCAAGAAAGGCGATGTTTTAACGAAATAGTTAAATTTTCATCAAAACATGAAATTTGAACCAAAGATGAATTTTCAATCTAAAAGGACGACTTTTCTATAAAAAAGTCGAGTGTTCAACGGATCCGTGGAATTTTCGACCAAGAAAGATGACTTTTTAACACCATAGTTAAATTTTCATAAAAACAATTAAATTTTAATTATAAGAAATGGATTCTCAGCCAAAAATATAAGAATAAACTTTTAAATTAAAAAGAATTAATTTTTTTATTAAAAAGAAGCAAATGTTTAACAAAACTGTAAAATTTTCGGCCAAGAACAATGACTTTTTAACCAAGTAGTTGAATTTTCAACAAACCTTATTAAATTTTTAACCAAAAGAGATGAATTCTGAACCCAAAATATAATAGTAAATTTTTTAATTAAAAAGAATTAATTTTTAACTAAAGAATATGATTAATTCACCATAAGATGAATTTGCAATCTAAAAAGTCGAATTTTCTATTTAAAAAAACTCAAATATTAAACAAATCAGTTGAAGTTTCCACAAAAAAGACGACTTTTTAACAAAATGGTTAAATTTTCATTTAAAAAATTAAATTTTACCCAAAGATGAATTTTCAATCTAAAAGGACGACTTTTCTATAAAAAAAAGTCGAATGTTCAACGAATCCGTGGCATTTTCAACCAAGAAAGATGACTTTTTAACAAAATAGTCCAATTTTCATAAAAACGATTAAATTTTTATTATAAGAGATGGATTCTCAGCCAAAAATATAAGAATAAACTTTTTAATTAAAAAGAATGAATTTTTAAATAAAAAAGATGACTAATCCACCAAAAAATAACATTTTGATCTAAAAGGACGAATTTTTATATTAAAAAAGAACCAAATGTTTAACAAATCTGTAGAATTTTCGACCAAAAAAATTACTTTTTAACCAAGGAGTTGAATTTTCAACAAACCAATTAAATTTTTAACCAAAAGAGATGAATTCCGGACCAAAAATATTATAGTACATTTTTTAATTAAAAAGAATTCACTTTTAACTACAAAATATTACTAATTCGCCATATGATGTATTTTTAATCTAAAGGGACGAATTTTCTATAAAGAAAAAGACAAATTTTCAACAAAATAGTTGAATTTTCAACAAAATAATTAAAATATTAACTAAAAAAGATGACTAATGCATCAAAAGATGAATTTGCAATCTAAAAAGTCGAGTTTTCTATAAAAAAAGTAAAATATTTAACAAAAGACAAAAATATAACAAAAGACTTTTTAAAAACAAAAATTATCTTTCAATCAAAAATAGTTGTATTTTCTAATTAGATTTTATTAATTCATTTCTAATTTAAGCGAGAAAAAAAACGAGACAAAGCGAAAATTTCGTGAAAAGAGGAAAAAAGATAAATTATCTTTAAAAAAGGGAAAAAGAAAGGTATACGGGAAAGAGTATGAAGTCTGCATTAATCATAAAAACCATATTAAATTTAAAAACCATACCAACAACGCCCGTAGATCCTCTTTTCGCCGACTTGAATCTACTGTCGTTATTCTCCTCAAACGTGTACATTGTCAGATGTTTTGGAATACTCAAAGATTGTTCCTTCTCAATCGTGACAGTGAAATCTGATCCTTGCTTGTAATAACTGTAATGCTCCGACTCCAGAATGAAATCTTCCAAACCTTTAAGTTTCGTTGCAGGAATATATTCTTGCAATGCGGAGAGAGATAATCCACTTGATGCACTTATAATTCGACTAGAATCCAACTCAATTTCCACTTCAGATTCAATTGATTTCAATGTGACAGGTTGGAGGGGCTCAGTCTCTTTTAAATCGAATCCTTCATCTTCGTCCAGCTCATTTAAAGATTTTGCCTTTAATTTTTCAACTTCTCTCAGAGATGTTGCTTCCACGTTCGAGTCGGCTGGATAAATTGATTCCAATTCTGACAATTGCTTTTTAGAGAGAAATGAACTCATCTCTCGGTCAATTTGCTTTTTGTCGGGGCGTTTTTTTCCGTTCTGTTCATTGAGGAATTCCTTTTCTTGCAAGAGTTCCTTCTGAACGTTGTAAATGGATCTGAGGTCGATTGCTCCTAGGGACTGAATTAAAGCATTCAGTAAGTTCAAGGTGAACGCAAAACTTAATTTTCCAAATTCCCTGATTATTTCCTAATTTTCCACTTTCTCTGACCATTATAACATTTTTAATATAGAATACTTCATGAATGGAATAAAACTATTTTAAATTTAAATTAATAAAATATTAATATAGTGAGTATCTACACAAATCCTAGAAAAAAATGCCCTGACAATTTCAGGTTTTTTCCAGGTATTTCCAGGTTTTCCAAAATTATTTTTCATAGCGCAGGTTCATTCAAATATTTCGTAATGTTTTCAAGAATTAACTCGGGAAATGTATACAGTTTCGCGATTTTATTATAAATAATTTTTCGTTTTTCAGTTTCTACGGATTAAATAAATATGTTTAATTTAGAAAGATTTTAGAAATTAGGTTACCAGACATTCCCAAATATATTAGCGCCATCGAATAATTAAATAGTACTGAAAAAAAAATTATTCATTTCTTGACTTTTGCGCTAAAGTTCATTAATTTGAATAATAAGTCATTATTCAAATGTGGATATTAGAACTTTCCGCCCAAAAATATTAATTTTCAACGAAATAGTTAATTTTCTACCCTAAAATACAAATTTTAAACAAAGAATGGAATAGATTAATTTATTGCTGGAAAAAATCCATTTCAACGAAAAAATAACGAATTAAAAAAAAAGTGAATTTGTAACCAAAGACAAAAAATTTCAACTCAAATCATGAATATAAAACCGAAAAAATGAATTCTTAACAAAAAAATTTGATTTTTTAACTAAAAAAGGTTCAAATGTCTGCAAAAAAATCGAGTTTTAATCAAGAATCCCTCAATCCATGTGAATAAATTCTTCAAAATCCATTGAAATATTTAAAAATTCCGTAAAATTGCACGAAACCTGAAAATATTTTTTGACATTCTGGAAAATGTATTAAAATACATTGAGAACATTTAAAATCTCTTAAAATTATTGAAATCCTCCAACCTCTTATAAAATCCTTTAGAATTTTTTTAAAATATCCTTTAAAATATCGTTCCACATCTTCCAAAATTCTTTAAACGCGATGAAACTTTATTTAAACCTTTTAAAATGCCTTAAAAGATTAAAAATTCTTTAAAATCTCTTAAAATCCCTTGAAACTTTTTAAAGCAGTTAAAAATTCCTTAGATGTTTAAAAAATATCCTAAACTCCTTTGACATCTCTTCAAATTATTTAAATCTAATTACAATTTTTCGGAAATCTTTATAAAAATCCGAAAATATTAAAACTCCTTTGAAATCTTTTGAAATTCCTCGAAACTTTTAAACGCTCTAAACAATTTCTTTGGAATTTATGAAAATACCCTAAAATGTTTCAAATCATTTGGAATTTTTAAAAAGGATCGAAATCTATTCAAAAATTGATCAAATCTTTTTAAATATTCCAAAATACTCCAAATCTTTTGAAATATTTTGAAATCACTTAAAACTATTAAAGCTCTGAAAAAATTCTTTCGAAATTATAAAAATACCCTGCAATTTTTCAAATCCCTTGGATTTTTTTTAATGATTGAAATCTATTCAAAATTTGATAAAATATTTGGAAATATCCCAAAATATTCCAAATCCTTAGAAATCTCTTGAAAACCTTTAGAAATTTCAAAGAAAATAAAAATATATATATATTTAAAAGATATTGAAATCCCTTAAAACTTTTCGGAATTTTTAAAGATAACTTAAAATCTTTCAAATTCTTTGAAAAATTTTTAAATAGCCAAAAATCTTTGGTAATACCATGAAATATTTTTAAATCTTTCGAAAATCCTCAATTCCTATGAATAAATTCTTTAAAATCTATTAAAATATTATAAAATGTCATAACATTTCACGAAATCTGAAGATATTTTCAGAAATTCTGAAAAATGTATTAAAATATCTTAAGAACTTTTAGAATATCTTAAAATTATTATTGAAAATTCCTTGAATGTTTTAAAAATATTCTAATATCCATTAAAATTCCTTCAAATTATTTAAATCTATTTACAATTTTTCGAATTTTTTTTAATTACCCGAAAATATTTCCGTGGAAATTAAAAAAAAAACTATAAAATCTTACAAATCCTGTGGAATCGCTTCAAATTATTGAAACCTATTACAAATTTCTTGGAATCTTTTAAAATACTCTAAAAAAGTACAGGCCTGATTTCAATTGCGGTTAATTTATTGAAAGAAATGTGACTAAAGTGATTTTTTAATTTTTTAAAGTGACTAACCGTTTTATCTGAAAAAAGTGATTGATAAGAGATTTAAAAAAACTTGATTTTTCTTCGAAATCTCTGACTTTCTCCTGTTTCTAGTTTTCCCCTATAATTGATTTAATTATTTTATTTTATTTGATAGTAAATTGAAGTTTATACCTCTAACTCTTCACGTACTCTTTCACTGTCACTAAAATTATTAACTACTGCAAGGTATTTGCTTTTTTCCTGCAGAAGAGCTTCTCTTATATCAGGCCATCCTTTTCCGTATACGGATTGATAAAAATCATCAAAATGATCCAGCGCTTTATCCTTTGGTTTTTTCTTCGCCTTCGACGACTATTGAACAGAAAGTTGTTAATTATGTTCAAATTAAATTATCAACGATTTCAGATGTGTTTTGTGTTTGGAGACAAAGAGAAAATTGGAATAAAAACAAAAATATTTTTATGTTTTTTCGATATTACATGAAGATTATATCTATATTTACAGAAAAAAATATTTTTAGAAAATAAAAATTTGTAATTATGTCTTGCTTTTTTCAGAATAGAATTTCTTCTACATAAAAGTTTCTTTTGTCCATTTGTATTTGAAATTTCAGGAAAATACCATAATATATAATTTTAAATCAAATTGATGCAGATTCTACTACCAAGTCAATTAAAACACCTCAAAGTCCTCACGCTTCAGATAAAAATATTGAATTTTTAACAAAATTAAATGCATTTTTAACCAGATAGTTGAATTTCTAACCAAAAAGATAAATTTAAAACCAAGATGATTAATTTTCTAGCAAGGCAGATGAATTTTCAACGAAACCCATAAACTTTTAACAACAAAAATTTAAGATAAAGAAAATAATATTTAACAAAAGCATTCAATTTTCAAACAAAGGAATGAATTTTCAAACCAAAAAATTAATTTTCTACCAAAAAAGACGTTTTCAACGAGGCACAAGAATTTCCAACCAAAAAGATCAATTTTCAATCAAGAAGATTAATTTTCTACGAAAAAATACAGATTTTCAATCAAATAAGTATATTTTTATACCAGAGGAGTGAGATTTAAACCAAAACAATTATTATTAACGAAAAATTTAATAATTGATATTTCAACCAAAAAGGATGAATTTCCAACAAAATTGTTGAATTCTCAACGAGAGAGTTGCATTTTTAACCAAAAAAGACTACATATCTGCTAAAAAGATGAGTTTATAACCAAATAGTTGAACTTTTAAGCAAAAAATAATTTTTTTTAAATGTCACTTTTCAACTTTCTTAGTGGAAAATTCATCTTCTTTTGTTAAAAATGAATGTATTTTGTAAAAAATTTGTCTCTTTATATAGAAAATTCTTCTTCTTGCTTGTAAATGTATCCATTTTTATATGAAATTTAAATTTTTTTTTTAAATTGTTTTTTAGCCCAATGTTTTCTTGTGTCCTAAAATTTATCCTTTTGGTTGAAAATTGTTCTTTGTTTTTATCTTAAGCTTTATCTCTTTTAATTAAAAGTTGATATATTTTGTTCAAAATTCGTTTTCTTGGTGGAAAATTATTCTTTTTTCGTTTAAAATTTATATACTTTATTAAAAACTTTATTTTTGTTGAAAATTCTTCGAAAAATGAATTATTTTGATACAAGTTTTGTCTGTAGCACGAAATTATTTTTCACCTTAAAATTTATTTTTAGTTAAAAATACATATATTTGATTGTAAATTCATCATAATTGGTAGAAAATTCATCTCTTTGTATGAAAATTGAATTATTTGGTTAAAAATGGTTTTAGACCAAAATTAATTTTTTATCCTAAAATTGATCTTTTTGCTTCAAAGTTCATTTATTCTGTTGA
>JAWWLR010000166.1:24582210-24593322 GCA_035041075.1 Acraspis erinacei | reverse complement strand
ATGCTATCAAAAAACCTCTTCTGAAGAAAAGATGCAGTTTTCAATTCTCTATATTTTCAAATTTTTTGAACAAGGATATTCGAAAAAAAAATTTCCATCCCCACTTTCTTGACATGGACAATAGTTTTACCCGTTTCGAGCGTTCGCCCGGTTCTTGCATCCTGGCCGTCAATTTTTAATCTTTGGCGAACCATTTTAATATTTTTGCAATCTTTCTGAAATCTTTACGAAATATTTGAAATATTTTAAAAATGTTTGGTAACATATTTGAAATTTTTTAAATCTTTGTGGAATCATTTATGTGAAATCTTAGGAAATTAAAGAAAAATAAATCTGAAATTTTGGAAATATTTTTGAATTATTTGGTAATGTTTGTGAAATTAGTGAAATCTCGGGGAAATCACTGATATTTTTTGTAAAATCTTTTAAATCTGCCTAAAATCTTTGCGAAATATTTGAAATCTTTGAGTAATTACTGAAGTCTTTGTAAAATCTTTCTAAAATCTTCAGAAATCTACGAAATATTAAAAATATTAAATTAAAATTCCAAAATCTTTAAAAACTATGTAACCTATGTAGAATCATTGGGAAATCATGTATGCCTTTGTGAAATATTCGAAATCTTTAAAATTGTAGAGAAATCATTGAAATTCTTTGAAAATATTTTTAAAGTATTTAACATATTTTTGAAATTTTTTGAAATCTTTGCTAAATTATTTAAGTCTTTGTGAAATCTGCAGAAAATGATTGAAATCTTTGTGAAATATTTGAATTGTTTGATAATATTTGTGAACATGTTGCGAAATATTAGTCTTATTAGGAAGTCATTGAAATCTGTGTGAAATCTTTGAAATATTTTCGAAGTATCTGTGAAAATTTTTAAATATTTGTGAAATCATTGGAAAATTATTTATGCCTTTGTCGAATATTTTTAATTTATCCGACATCTTTTTGAAATCTTTGCGAAATATTCGATAATATTTGTAAAAATGATTGACATCTTTATGAAATATTTCGAAAATCATCGAGGTCTTTGTGATATTTTAATATATTTGAAATATTTCTTGACATTTTTTTAATTTTTGGGAAATCATTCTAACTTTTGTGAAATCTTTACAAAATATTTGGTATTATTTGTAACATTGTTGAAATCTTTATTAAATCATTGATGTCTTTGTAAAATCTTTTCAATCTAGGCAAAACCTTTGCAAAATATTTGAAACGTTTGATATCTTTGGAAATCGTTGAAATCTGTTTAAAATCGTTGGAAATTTTTGCAAAAAAATTTTGGAAATATTTTTTAAGTATTTGGTATTTTTTTGAAATTATTGAAATCCTGGGGAACTCGTTTCTTTGTAAAATCTTTTGAATCTGTCCAAAATGTTTGAAATTATTTGAAATCTATGTGAAATCTTTAAGAAATTACTTAAATCTTTGTAAAATCTTGCTGAAGTCTTCCGAAATCTGCGAAATATCAAAAATATTAATTTAAAAAGAAATATTTGTGAAGTTATTGAAATCTTTGAGAAATAACTGAAATAGTTGCGAAATATTTGAAAACTTTGTGAAATCATTTAAACCTTTCTGAAATCTTTAGGAATCATTGCGAAATATTTGTAATATTTTTCATATAATTGGTAATATTTGTGAAATTCTTCAAATCATAGCGAAATATTTGAAATATTTTGGAAATAATTAAAATCTTTGTGAAATATTTTGAATTTATCCGACATTTTTAAAAATATTTGGTAATATGTGTAAAAGTGATTGAAATCTGTAGAAAATTATTGAAGTCTTTATGATATTTGAATATATCCGAAATTTTTCTGACAATTTCTAATCTTTGGGGAACCATTCTAATATTTGTGCAATCTATCTGAAATCTTTACGAAATGTTTGAAATATTTGGTTACATTTGTAAAAAGGTTGAAATCTTTGTGGAATCATTGATGTGAAATCTTTCTGAAATTTTTTGAAATTTTTGAAAAAGATCTGAAATTTAAGAAATATTTTTAAATTACTTGGTAATGTTCTTGAAATTATTGCAATCTTTGGGAAATCCTGACTTTGTAAAATATTTTTAATCTGTGCAAAATCTTCGCAAAATATTTGAAGTATATGTGAACTCTTTGAGAAATCACTTAAATCTTTGTGAAATCTTTCTGAAATTTTCAGAAATATGCAAAATATTAAAAATATTAATTTAAAAAAAAAATATTTGCGTAGTTATTCAAATCTTTGATAAATCACTGAAATATTTGCGAAATATTTGAAATACTTGTAAAATATTTGTTAACATTTGTAACAAAATGTAAAATCTTTGGAAATTTTTTAAAAAGAAATCTGAAATTTTTGAAATATTTGGTAATATTTGTCAAAATGATTGAAATCTTCAGAAAATGATTGAAGTCTTTTTGACATTTAAATATATTCGAAATCTTTCTGACAATTTTTAATCTTTGGGGGGCCATTCTAATATTTGCGCAGTCTTTCTGAAATCTTTACGAAATATTTGAAATATTTTAAAAATGTTTGGTAACATTTGTAAAAATTTTAAAATCTTTGTGGAATCATTGATGTGAAATCTTTGGAATTTAAAAAAAAATAAATCTGAAATGTTTGAAATATTTTTGAATTATTTCGTAATGTTTGTGAAATTAGTGAAATCTTAGGGAAATCAATAATGTTTTTGTAAAATCTTTTAAATCTGGCCAAAATCTTTGCAAAATATTTGAAGTCTATGTGAAATCTTTGAGAAATCACTTAAATCTTTGTGAAATCTTTCTGAAGTCTTCAGAAATCTGCGAAATATTAAAAATATTAATTTTTTTAAAAATATTTTTGAAGTTATTGCAATCTTTGCGAAATATTTGAAGACTTTGTCAAATAATTGAAATATTTTTTTCGAATCTTTCTGAAATCTTTAGAAATCATTGCGAAATATTTGCAATATTTTTTAAATAATTGGTAATATTTGTGAAATTCTTCAAATCATAGCGAAATATTTTGGAAATAATTGAAATCTTTGTGGAGTCTTTGGAAATGTTTGAAATATTTGTGTAATTTTTTAAACCTCTGTGGAATCATTGGGAAATATTTATGCCTTTGTGAAATATTTTGAATTTATACGAATTTTTCTAAATATTTGGTAATATTTGTGAAAACGATTGAAATCTTTAGAAAATCATTGATGTCTTTGTGACATTTAAATATATCCGAAATCTTTCTGACAATGTTCAATCTTTGGGGAACCATTTTAATATTTGTGCAATCCTTCTGAAATCTTTACGAAATATTTGGTAAAATTTGTAAAAAAATTTAAAACTTTGTGGAATCATTGATGTGAAATCTTTCTCAAATCTTTGGAAATTTGTAGAAATTTAAAAAATTTTATATTTTTGAAGTTATTGAAATCTTTGAGAATTCACGGAAATATTAGTGAAATATTTGAAAACATTCTGAAATCATGAAAATGTTTATAAATCATTGCGAAATATTTGAAATACTTTTTAAATAATTGGCAATCTTTCTGAAATCTCCGCGAAATATTTGAAATACTTGTAAAATATTTGGTAAAATTTGTAAAAATTGTAAAATCTTTGTGGAATCATTGATGTGAAATCTTTGGAAATTTTTGAAAAAGAAATCTAAAATTTTGGAAATATTTTTGAATTATTTGGTAATGTTTCTGAAATTATTGCAATCTTTGGGAAATCGTGTCTTTATAAAATCTTTTGAATCTGTCCAAAATATTAAAAATCTTTCTGAAATCTTCAGAAATCTGCGAAATATTAAAAATATTAATTTTTACAAAAGTATTTTTGAAGTTATTGAAATCTGCATAACATTTGAAAACTTTATCAAATCATTGAAATATTTTTTTTCAAATCTTTCTGAAATCTTTAGAAATCATTGCGAAATATTTAAAATATTTTTTAAATAATTGGCAATCTTTCTGAAATCCTTACGAAATATTTAAAATATTTGGTAAAATTTGTAAAAAAAAATCTAATCTTTGTGAAATCATTGATGTGAAATCTTTCTGAAATCTTTAAGAAAATTTTAAAAAGAAATCTAAAATTTTGAAAATATTTTTGAATTATTTGGTAATGTTTCTGAAATTATTGCAATCTTTGGGTAAAATTGTGTAAAATCTTTTAAATCTGTCCCAAATCTTTGCAAAATATTTAAAGTCTATGTGAATTCTTTGAAAAATCACTTAAATCTTTATGAAATCTTTCTGAAGTCTTCAGAAATCTGCGAAATATTAAAAATATTAATTTTTTAAAAAATATTTTTGAAGTTATAGCAATCTTTGTGAAACATTTGAAAACTTTGTCAAATCATTCAAATCTTTTTTTCAAATCTTTCTGAAATCTCTAGAAATCCTTGCGAAATATTTTTTATATATTTTCAATCTTCAATATTACAAGTCTATTCTCCTGCCTCCATCTTGAGCAAAAGGGTCCGCCGTTTCGGCCCTATGAGCATGGTAAAAATTGCCCTCTGCTCCCTATATTTTATCCCAGAAGAACTGTGAGGCTTGCATATTATATCAACAAAACAAAAAATTTTGTTATAAATTAATTATTTTTCAGACTCTGTCAAGCTGAGATTGCAAAGAGAACTCTACAACTGGCAAGAAGTCTTCTAATGTTGCAATCAAATGACAATAAAATTACCGGAAGAGTGTTAGTTCACTTGATTTCGCAGCTTCCGCTGCCAGAAGATTATGCACAGCAGGAACTTCGGCCTCTAATAAATATGTGCGCTGTTCAAGTAGTGCAGTGATCGTTCTTGTATATGAATCAAACCTGATAAAGAAGTTGGACGAATTTCGTGATAGGACTTTTATGCTAAGAAATCACATCTTCTCGACTATTTATCGTAAATTAATTGCAGTGGAAGGTGGAATAAAAGGGAAAGAGACAGTCCTTGAGGAGAGTAAGTAGGTAAATCCAAGATTTGAATACTTTGTGACGCAAGCGAAAACTCTGTGAGAATGATAAGAGTGTGGTGTCGGTATGGGAAATTGAATCGAATATAATGATGTAATTTTTTTTTGGTTCGAGTTGTATTAAAAACGTATCAAAGTATATACACTTATAATTAGGATACTTGAAACTTAATTAGGGTTACATACTTTAAACCTTGAGTAAGTCTGTGTAATTACCAGTTCTAGTTTTTTAATGTGTTGATGTTGATCTGTAACTAAAGCACATGATAAGGAAGTGTATAAAGGAATAGGTAATCTACACTTTTGTAAAATAGCAATCTTTATTTTTAATATCGAGCGTGCCAACAACAATTTTAGAGTTGAAGTGAAGATTGTGACGTGTTTTCTACCCTTTTTTTTCTGTTTTGTTGGAATTTCATTCATAGAGCGGAGATTAATTTTTGTTAATATGCGAATACCTTATTATTACCATTTGGGATTATGTTTTAAAAGCTGTACTTTTAGGTATTTTTTATACATATTGTACATCTTGGTCTAATTGTAAGGGCTTTGTTGGAATGTAATCAATACTCGTTTTAAAAGAATTTCAAGATTCGAATTTGTAATATTAGAATGAAATTTCCAATCGGTAATAAAAAAGAGAAGAACGTTTATTATTTGTATCTTTTCCTGAAATATTATTGATATCAATGCAATTAGGTACTTTTTTAATTAATTTATCATTTATTAATATAATTTAAAGGGGAATAAGGAGTTCTTCACGAAAAATGTAAGACATAATTGAAGTTTCAACTAAACGAGAATTTAATTTTTGAATAAGAAGAGTTAGAATGACGAATTTTCAATGAAAGTGTTGAATTTTCAATCGAGACCTTAATAATTTTCAACTAAACATTTTTAACTAAAAAATATGAAATTTTTGCCAAGAGAAATGAACTTTCAAACAAAATGTTCACAATATTTTAGAAAAAATCCGAGGGAGTTTAAAAGATATTGGGGATTTTTATAAAATTGAAAGAAATTTAAAAATATTTTGTAACTTTTTGGATATCTTTTATGCAAAATTAAAAAAAAAATGCTTTAAAACTTTCCTGATTTTTGTTGTTGAAATTTTTGTAAATCTTTTGAAATGTTTTTTTATTCTCTTGAAACCTTTAAAAATGCTTAAAAAGCTTCTATATTTTTTTTGAAATCTTAAAAAATCTACATTTTCTTTTAAATACGTTAAAATTTATTAAGTTTAAAATTATTTTGTATATTTTCAAAACACCAAAATATCTCTTAATCTTATTCGAATTTTCTTTTAGATTAGAAAGTGTTGCTTCTCATGGTGTGTTTTTAAAGTTTTTAAAATCTGAAGACTTCAAATGTGTCGGAAAAGAAGCTAGAAAATTATAAAATAAATTGAAAAGTTTGTAAAAAATTAAAAAATATTCTATCAATTTTCGGAAATATTCCAAAGATTGGAAATATTTTTATCTCTTCAAAAGTTCTCTAAAATTTCTAAATATCTTTTAAACTGAGTCGAATTTTTTCTAAAGTTTTTGAATTTTCTTTAAAACATAATGGAAACCTTTTGAAATGATTTAATGTTTGATTTAAAAATATATAAAAATCTACATTTTTTTTTTAAGTTTTTGGAATTCTTTAAACTTTAAATTATTTTTATTTTTTAAAAACTTGCAAGCTTCCCTTAAAATGATTGGAATTTTTCTGAAGTTTTTAAAAAATGGTATAAAACTAAAAAATTTGCTCTAAAATCTTCCATATTATTTTTTCATAATTCTGGACATCTTTCCAAAAAATTTTAATCTTTTTAAATATTCTCTTAAAATAAAATTATATAAAATAAAAAATCATTTCAAATTTTACCAGAAATGTTTTAAAATCTGTTTAAAATATTCTCTTAAAATTAACTAAACTTCTCAAACACCTTGAAAAGCTTCGAAATTGATTTTAAAATAAATTTAAAAAACTTTTCCTACAATCTTTTGAGTGCGGAAAATTTTGTTTTAGTTGTAATTATGAAATATTTGAGATTGCATTTTAGTAATTTTTATTTCGAAAAATTAATTGAAAGATATTATTTAAAAAGGTTTAAAAAGAAGAATCTAAAAGATTAAAAATTGGAAGGCTTAGTTGGCGTGACAAGATTAAAAAAAGAATTTTCTTAAATTCCATATGAAAATTTTTAATGATTTTTTTTAAATGAACTTGAAGATTTAGATTTAAGATTTTTAAACGAAATGTTTGAATTTTGTAAGGTTAAAAAAGAAAACATTCAATAAATATTTAATAGAATTGAAGAGATTCAACAAGAATTTTAAACTTTAAAAAGGTTTTTACAAATGTAGATTTTTAAAGATTTCAAAAATGAACTTTAGGAGTTTTAAAAGAAGTTCGAAAAGTTTCAAGCAAATAAAAAATTTTCTTTTAATTCCTGGGAAAATTTAGAAGATTACAAGGCAACTTTTTAAAATTTTGAATAATTTTTTAAAACTGCGAAAAATTCGCATCAATATATATTTTTTCAGGAATTTTAGAAGCTTTAAATAGATTGGAAATATATAAAAACTTGGGAATATTTCCGAAAATTTCTTATATTTCTTAATTTCTTAAAAACTCCTGAAAGTCCTAAAAATATTTTTAAAAAATTCGAATTTTTCCTAAACTTTGGTAAACTCCTATAAAATAAAAAAATTTCTTTAAAATCTTCTAGATTCTTTTCTGATACATCTGAAATATTCAAAACTCTTTTTTTTTAATTTTCTCACGAATTTTATGAAAATTATATTTATATAAATTGAAAAACAATTTGATAATGTTTATTTTCTTATTCTCAATTCTCAGAATTTAATATCATTTTTAACAAAGTACATGAATTTTCTTCGAAAAATATCAATTTTCAACCAAAAATAAAATAGTTAAAATGATAGAAAAATTAAAGTTTTAACCAAAAAATATGAATGTTCAACAAATTAGTTCTTTTTAATCCAAAAACTTGGTTTTTTCCATAAAAAATAGAATAATAAAATTTTTCGTCAACACAATCAATTTTAACCAAAAAAATAATTCAATTTTAAATCCAAAACATGAATTTTCTACCAAAAAAGGTACATTTTCAATAAAATATATCAATTTTCAGCTAAAAAAGATAACTTTACAGACCAAAACTAGAATAGTTCAATTTGCAGTTAGAAAAGTAAATTTTAAACAAAAAAAAAACAAGTTTTCCGCCAAATTAATTAATTTTTAACTAAAAATATGAATTTGAAAGCAAAAATGGATTATTTGCATCTTCAGTTCAACCAAAAATATGAATTTTGTACTCTTCTGTAAAAAAGCCGGATTTTCAACAAATAGTTGAATTTTCATCTAAAACCGATACATTTTCAATTAAAAATAGAATAATTAAATGTTGAGTAAATGAGTTAATTTTCAATAAAATCAAAGTAAATTTTTAACAAAATACTATAATTTTCCAGAAAATAGGTAAATTTTTAACAAAATGCATGAATTTTCAACCAAATATTAAAAATTTCAACTTAAGTATATAAATTTTGAACCAAACATGTACGAGTTAAATTTTCAGTTAAAAAAACCACCCATTTACAACTCGAAAACATAATTTTCAATAAAATAATAAACGTTTGAAAGAAAAGTTTTGTCAAATAATTTCTACAGAATATTGTGAATCCTCAACCAAAGGAGATTAATTTTTAACAAAATAGTTGCGATTTTTAACCATAATATTAAAATAACCTTCAATCCTAATTTTTCCAAAATTCTCTAACTGATCAGATTTTGCCTGATCTCTAAAATGTTTTTGTAAAAATAAATAAATTAATTATGATATACATTTATTTAATAGTTATTTTGAAATTTTGATGTTATATAATCATTAATATTATTTTTTATTCTTTAAAGTATTAAAAAAAATGTAATTACTTGGTTGAAAGTTAAAAACTTTTTGGTTGAAAATTATTATTTATTGGGTCGAATATTCATAATTTTAATGGAAAATTAATTTTTCATTGGCTGAAAATTAATTTTTTTACTAAATATTTAACTCTTTCAGTTGAAACTTTAACTATTTTGTTGAAAATTAAATTTTTTAAACAGAAACTGTAAATATTTCATTTCTGATCACTAGCGACCTCAACGGCGATAAGTAAAAAAACAGAAAATCCCCAGAAAAAAGTAACTAGTCGGCTCGTTTGTGACTTGCGTCGTCTGCTCGGCACCGTCTGCGCATCATGAGCAAAGCAAATGAGCAGTGACACTGACAGCTCTTGATGTTGTTGAATGTTGACAGTCGCGAGAATATCGTGATCCTGTCAAAGATATTATCCTCTCTCCCTGATTGGAAAATAATATTTCGCGATCGTTCCTCGCATTGAAATAAGGGTGTCCGTTCTTCCGAAAAACTCCTCAGACAAATGTGAAAACCCGTCGCTAAGTGAAACGTGAAAACGGGATTAAATAAGAATCCCAGCCACCAGAGCCCAGACCAAAATCAATTTTTGTCGAGATAATTTTCGAGATTTTCAAGGAGCTTGGTAGAGTTCCATATTGATTTTAACGATGATCGGTCTTTGGGGAAACTGTGTTTATAAAGTAAGTGTCTGAAAGTGTGTGAAAGTGATTAAAAGTGAATCAGCGTCACTTTCTAAGAAGCGCATCAGTTTCCGCAGTAGATTTAACTTTCAACCCGTATTTTGCCACTTAGCTGCGGAGATTCGACGAGTATTAACAACCTTTTTTTAAACAAATTTTTATCTCCGCAAAAATCCCATTGTTTTTTCCAACTGATTGGGTTTTATCTGATTCACGATATCAATACCGAATTAGCTTTTAATTTCTCAAAAGCGTATTGCCCGGATTCTTTTGTGTTTTTTTTTCGACTTAATTTTTTACGCTGACTAGTGACATGAAAATTAGTATCGTGACATTTTACAATAATTTGGAAGTTACGCTTTTTTTTAAATCGAGACGATTTGTGACAGAAGCTAAAAGCGTCTTCTCACTCGCAATTAATTATTTTTTTATCGATTTGTTTCTGTGTTAATGTAGAAAAATAGGGTTGATAAATGTCGACTCGGAACTTTAATCCTTTCTTTTTAAATTACTTGATTTCAAAGCAGATGGTAAATAGTTTTCAAATTCTGAAAATACGAGATGCTGTTTACAATCCAGCATCCGTTTTATTGCGTTTTATGTTGCGACGTACGTCAATCTATCGTAATTGAAAATCAAATCAAATTATTTTTAAATTAAATTACTTAAAATTAGTCATTATTATATTATTTTTGATATTATATATTACTATTATTATTATTATTATTAATTATAATTAATTTAATAAATGAAATTGAATTATTATTATAATCATATTTTTTACCGATTACATTTTTGTCATAAATTTATTTAAGTAATCCAATAAAATAATTGAATCCTGAACCAGAAAAAAATTAATTCCAATAAAATGTAAATTATGGTATTTTAACCAAGAGAAGATTTTTATTTTTATTCAATAGTTAAATTTTTCTGAAAAAAAATAATTTTCTACCAAAATATTGAATTTTCATGCCAAAAAAATGAATTTTTGGGAAAACATTAGAATCTTCAACAAAACAGTTAATTTGCAACGAAAAAAAAGAAATACAATAGTTGAGATTTCAACCAAAACCGATTTTAAGTTTAAATCAGAAAAAGTTGAGTTTAACGAAAAATAAGAATTTCTAACAAAATGCTAGAATCCTCAACTGTAACAAAAAAAAATTATACCAAACTGTTCAATTTTTCAATCACATAGTTGAGAATCCAACCAAAAACCATTAAAATTTTATATCGGAAACCAATATGAGAAGGTACGATTAATATTATCAGGTGAATTGCAAATAATACTGTTACAATGATCAATAAAGTAACTTTAATTTGGCTTACGAGATCTGTCCGGAAAATATTCCAGCTTGTGATGTAACAAGAATAAGAGTTAGTTCTGGTCAATAGCGATGATATATCCTTGAAAACACTCCTCTTTGGAAGCCACAACTTTCTTCCAGTGATCCTCCCACTTTCAGAAGGACTCCTTAAAGTCACCTTTCGGAATAGCTAACTGCTGCTTCGTCGCATTTTGTTTTATTTCCTATACG
>JAWWLR010000166.1:24539797-24552242 GCA_035041075.1 Acraspis erinacei | reverse complement strand
AAATTTTTATTTATTATTTTTTAGTTTATATCATTTTCGATTATAAGCATGTTTACGTAAATAGTGGAAGTTTTAAACAAAAAGATAAATTTTTAACCAAAAATGGATTAATTAAATTTTGATTTTGAGGAGCATTAATTTTCAATTTAAAATACTCATTTTTTACAAAGCACCTTAATTTTGTACCAAATAGTTGAACTTCATATGAAATTGTTGAATTTTCAATCCAAAGATACGAATTTTCTATTAAACATTTGACTGTTCAACATAAAATATGAATTTTCAACAAAAACAGATTAATTTTCAACCAGACATTATAGCACTTTGAACCAATAAAGATTAAAATTCTACAGAAAGAGACACAGTTTCAAACCGAAAAAATGAGTGTTCAACGAAATAGTCGCATTATCGGCCCAAACAAAATTTGTTAAGATAGAAACGAATTTTCAATGAAATTAATAAATCTTCAAGCCAGAAAGACGATTATTCAATAAAACAGTTGAATTATTAAAAAATCGTTACATTTTCAGGAAAAACATTTAACTTTTAACGAAAAAGAAACGAATTTTGTACCAAACTTATTTTTTTAAACAAAAAAATGAAGTTTTAAGAAAGTAGGTAAACTTAATCCAGAAATTGAATTTGTAGTCTGAAAAGATAAGTTTTCAGCGAAAATTATAATAGTTAATATTTCAACAAAAAATATTTTAAATTTGTTTTCTTCGGTAAAAAATCTCCGCGTAAAACCAAGTAGCCACGCGTCTCACGATCTAAAGTAATTTAATAATTTTAACAATTAACAATCAAAATCACCTACAGAAATTTTTTTAAATAAAAATATACTAAACAGATTTATATATAATCTTTCAAGGAATAAGATGAGCCCTACAACATCAGGATTAAAAATAATTGGAAATTTCACCTGAGAGAAAGCAAAAACATAACTCTCAAAATAATTATTGTTAATTTAACCATTTTAACCTGAGATACTGTTTATAATTTTTTCCTCTATTTATATTTTAAAATTAGTTAGAATTAGCAATGGGATTCAGTTGAGTAATTTATACTAAATGTAGGTATTAAGTGAATTAATGGTTTTAAAGCAATCTTATATGATTTTAGAACGTTGTTCGACTATTTAAACTTAAGTCGAATTTTTAATCAATAAAATTATACATTGTTAACAAAAAATTATCAATTATTAACCACAAATAGAATAATTAAATGTTCATTTAACAAAAAAAATTTTCAATAATACGTAAACGCATTTCCTATAAAACAGTTAAATTTTTTATCAAATTGTTGAATTTTCAAGCCAAACTCAATTATTAAATTAAAACAGATTAATTTTTATCCATACTCTTGCATTTTTAACCACTAAATTTAATTTCTTCTATAAAAGACGAATTTGCAACAAATTATATATTTTCTACCAAATAAATGGATTGTCTACCAGAAAATATGACTTTTTAAAAAATTGTACAAATTTATAACTCAATTGTTTAAACAGTAGATGTGATTTTAGTCAAACTTTTATTTTATTAATTTTTTGCTTAAATATATTTGCGATTCTAACATTTTTTAACTGAGTAGTAGAATTTTTAATAAAAAATCATCAATTTCTAACCAAAAATGTATTAATTAATTTTTGATTGAGGAGAATTATTTTTCAATAAAAAAACTAATTTTCTACAGATAACTTCATGTTGTACGAAATAGTTGTATTCTCAACCTACAAATGTGATGTAAAGTTTCATTTACCGCGTTTTCTGGACATATTTGTCACAAAAATGTATTAAATTATTTTGTATTTATATCAAAACTTTATTATGAAGTTCAAGAGTAAGAAACATTTGATATTTATATAAATTCGACTTTAGTTGCAGGATTTTTCTCCTAATATAACTATTTGATTCAATTTTCAATATTTTCATAATTCTTAAATAGCGAATGAAATACCTGTTTTGGTTCAAAATTCAACTACTTAGTTTAAAGTGGAACTACTTTGTTAAATCTTCATTTTTTTTGGTTAATAAATAATAATTTTAGTCGATTTTGTTTTAATTTAATTATTCCATTTGTAAATGAACATTTATCTTCTTCAGTAGAACATTCAACTAATTGTTTGTAAATTTCTGTATTTTGTTGAGACTTTGTCTTTTGTTGTATAATATTAATCTTCTTGTATTCTGTCAAAAATTATTGTTTTTGATTGAAAATTCATTTCGTTGGTTGAAAATTAGTTTTGTTTATTAAAAATTAAGTTTTTAACTAACAATTTAATCAATTTTTGTAGAATTTTTAAAAATAAAAATTTAATCTTTATATTAGAAAATTGATTTGTTTAATTGAAACGTTAAATATTTCCTTGCAAATTAATTTCATATGATTAAAAACATATTTCTCTAACTAATAATAAAACTATTGTATTTTTGGTTAAAAATTGATATTTTTTATTTGAAAATTCATCTATTTGATTGAAAATTGGTCTTTTTCGGTAGAATAATAAACTCTTTGGTTGAAAATTCAACTATTAATTTGAAAATTTCATTGAAAAGTAAAATATGTAGTTGAAAATTCAGGAATGTTGTTCAAAATTGTTATTTTTTGGTAGAAAAATAATCTTTTTAGCTTAAATTTTACTTTTTTGGTTGAAAGTTAGTTTTTTATTGAAAATTAATTTTTTTAATTTCAATTTTAACTATAACTATAAACTATAACTATGAACTATAAACTATTCTATTTTCTCTTGGAAATTTATCCTTTTGTAGTTACAAATTTGTCAGATGAAAATTCGCTTATTTTATTGAAAACTCATCTTTGTTAGTCGAAAATTCAATTATTTTCGTAGAAAATGCATATTTTTGTATTGCAAACTCAATTTGTTCAAATTCTTCTTTATGACTTGAAAACTCAACATTTTGGATAAGATTTTTTTCTTTATTAAATAAAAAATTTCTTCCTGTTGTTAAATTTTGTTGTTGTAAATTCAGCTATTTTTTTAATTTTTGTATTTTTTGAAAATTCGTCTTTTTTTGTCGAAAAATCCTATATTTTTAAAGAAAATTCCTTCTTTTGAATTGCAAATGTGTTGTTTTTGAAAATGTATTTCATCCGTTGAAAATGTAATGGTTTTCGATTGAGGTTTAATCTTTTTTGTTTGAAATTTCGACTATTTTGTTTCAAATTCATCTTTGTTGGTTGAAAGTTTAACAATTTGGCTAAAAGTTCAACTATTTGGTTGATAATATGATTATTTTGTAGAAAATGAATATAATTTGTCGAAAACTCAACTAATTGGTTGAAAATTTATAAATTTGGTTGAAAATCCAATATTTTTAATTAAAGAGTCAATTATTGGTTGAAATTTTCACTAGTTTGTTAAAAATTATTCTATTTTTTGAAAATGCAATCTTCTTACTTGAAAGTTCAGCTATTTGGTTGCATATTTATATTTTTTATTCGAAAATTAATTTTTTTGGATTATTTATTTATTTTCTTAAAAATTCATTTTTTGGTAGAAAATTAACCTTCTTGGTTTAAAATTAATCTTGGTTGAAAATTTAACTATTTAAAAATGCATCTACATATTTTTTTGGAAAATGTAATATTTTTACTTGAAATTTAAACTATTTGTTTAAAAATTGATGTATTGTTTGAAAATCCATATTTTTCGGTAACAAATTAATCTTCTGTGTTTAATATTTCTATATTTTTTTGAAAATGGTATTTTTTGGTAGAAAGTAAATATTTTGGGGAAGTTTTAGGAATTTAAAACGCTGCAAATTGAATGGCATATATTCCCCACCTTAGTTTTATTTGAAAGAATACTTCCCCTATTTTTTGACAGGTAAAAAATGTTGTCTTCTCCATGTAAGGTGTGTAGTCCGAAATTTGAAATATTTTATGCCCCGTATTTCATACCTATATTAATCCAGCATTTTTGAAATAGGATTTTTATAACAATAAGCAGATTTAATCAACATGCTAAAAAGATTATCCTATCAGATCCGCTCGACTGGTGTGAATTACCGTAAGACAGGGCTAATCAGGACACGCTGGGGAAATCGGGCCACTCATAATATCATATTTTATGATTTTATTTCTCTTTTTTTAATGAAAATATTAAAGATTTATTATAATTTTCTATTAAATGAATTTCAAATTATAATTTAGAGACTGTTTGGTTTAGTTTCGTTCTGAAGTTTTGATTAAAATAATATTTATAATGCGGTTTTCCTATTCTGTATTTCTTGCTGTAGAATGGTTTTTATCAAAAGTTCCGAATTTGTAGGGCAAAAATGAGCATGGTCAGAAATTATGTCAAGAATGTGGGATCCTCCCGTTTCTTCAAATAATCCATTAAGAATTTTCAAAATGCCAGTCAAAAAGTCCAAACAGACAGAATAGCAGTTTTTGCTTTTTTTTATGAAAATGGATACCTTAGTCCCACCCTGGGGAATGAAGACGAACACATTTTCGATTGCAATGAACCGGTTACTTAGAGCTAAGTTAAATGTTTCAACTTTATGATATGCAAAGAAAAGGGTCAGAATTTATGCATTTAAAGAATTAATATTTAATGATGATTCCTTCCTCTAAATTATTGTGAAAACTTTAAAAACATCGCCTACTTAGCCCTGTCTTGCAGTATGTGTTCTGGACACATCAAGCATAATTAAAAACGCAGCGCCTTCGCGGCAAACTATTAATAAATCGTGTGCGAACTCCCGCATGACGTCTGACTCATCCTGTATTCAATTGTTAGCCCAACAGCGCCTGGGGTGTCGAGCATCGTCATGGATACTACCGAGGATCAAACCGTCGTCGACGGACCATCGGAGCAACTGATTCCAGAAAAAGAAGCCCCACCCGGCGATTCTCAGCAGGAAGTATCTCCAATTCCAAAAGTTATGGGGGAATCCTGCGGCGAAGAGGCTGTGATTAGTGAAGAAAAACCTTCCACAGCAGTATCTAACGAACATGTCGAAAATCTCGAAAACTCGAGCAACGATCTCCTCGATGTTCCTGACAAAGATTTAGAAGATCTAAGTCTCAAGTCCGCCTCAGACGGGGAAAATTCTGTTTTCACAGACAGTCCGGAGAACCAACAACCGGAGGCGAAACCGAACGAATCGGAAAATGAATCTGAGGAATTGGATGATATCGAGCTCATCTTCACAACCGATGAGACATGCAGGGATGTAGGGCTCCAGGAAGACTTGGTTTCCATCACGGAAAACGAACCCTGGCAGCAAACTTCTGGTCAGCCAGTTCTGCTGAAATATACCAAGTCTGCCGAGGGAGACTCTTTAGTTTGTAATGGCGACAAAACCAGCTCTGTTGAGGAAGCTATGTCTTCGCAAAGTTCCAGCATTGATCGCGAAGAGAGCGTGGATAGATTTGATGAAAGCTCGAGTACTAGATTGAACAAACTGTGGTCCCAGTGCTCTGTTTTGGTCGAGACTGATATCAGCAAGTGCGGCGTCCTCGAGGAACCAGATCTATCTTCTAGGCATGCTATCAGGAGGAATACTCTGGCGGCTCCTCCTATGACTTATCGGTAAGTTTATACTCACGTTTACACTCTTTTACCACGTTCAGGGTGCATAGTCTTTAGAAGATGTTCAAGGAAAATTCTAGATCAAGATTCCTACCTTACCTTCGAGACAATTCTACAGCTGAAGTGGTTCGTGTCCGTGCTAAGTTTCTAGAATGTTTTCGATGACGTCATGAAATTATATTGCGCAATTGTGAAATAAGAATTTGCGTAAACAACTTCTAGGTTATTTATTACCTGAATTAATCATTTCGCGTCAACGTAATTTGATGACGTCATTGAGAACATTCTAGAAACTTAGCATGCACACGAACGAGTTCAGCTGTATAATTATCTGTAAATCGGCAAGGTAGGCAAAAGATAGGTGCTATGTGAACTTTGTTGTTTAGAATTCATATTCTTGGGTTGAAAGTTGCATTCCCTTGTAGAAAATTAATCTTTTTAATGAAAACTTCATCTTTTTGATTGAAATTTCAACATTTTTCTTAAACATTGATCTATTTGTTGATAATTCAGTATATTTCAACTTGAAATCTCAGGGCTTTAAAGCGTTTCAAATTAAATTCAATATTTTAGCGACAATAACTTTTGCTTTTTTTAATTCTTCCCCTATTTTTGTGAAAAGTCTATCTATTTCCTCTACTTTGAGAGCCTTTTAGACTCTAATGTCTGAAATATCGAAGAGACTTGCCTTCTGTTTTATTGCTATTTTATTTGAAAAGCAGGACAATTAAAAAATTTCTCAGTATCTCTCAAATTTAAAGTTTAATCTCCGCAAACTTATACTAACTTTCTGGAGCACAGTAACGCATGGGGAATTTATAGAAACTTTTTGCCAGTTCTATTTAAACTTTTAACACTGTAGCGTGTTATATTAAAAGTTTTGAAAGCCTTACAGTATATTTTAGAGCAAGAGCATTTTGTGTGACGTAGTTTTGAACTCTCTTATTAGAAACTTCCCAACAATCGCTTCTAAACTCTCCCGCATCATTGACTTCTGGCAAAAGTAAAATTTCTAAATGTTGCTTAATATTTTATTTGGTTGAAGATTAATCTCTTTGGCTGCAAATTATTTTATTTTGTTGCAAATTCATGTTTTTTGTTTGATTCAACTGTTTTGCATTTCAAACAAATATTTGTTTCTAGATTCAATATCGATTATTATATTTTTTGTTGAGAATTAATCTGTTTTGGTTTTTAAATTCAAAAGCTCGATTGTAAGTTGAACTACTTGGTTAAACATTCTTTAAAGATTGTTCTCTTTAGTTTAAAGTTTGTCGCTTTTGGCGGAAATAAATGTTTTTGGTTTGCAATTAAAAGTTTCTTTCCACTGAAATATCGGTTTTTGTATTGTTTATTGAGAATTCACCTTTTTTAGTTGAAAATTAGTTTGTTTTTTTTTTTGAAAAATGAACTACTGGCTTGTAAGTTCAACCATTGGTTGAAAAGATTTATTTCTTTGACTACAAATTTATTTATTGTATTGCAAATTTATGTGTGTTTTTTAGCTGAATTAAACTTTTTTTTATTTAAAATATAAATATTTTTTAATATAGTTGAAATCTGGGCTATTATATGTTTCATCGAGAAATTATATTTTTTGTGTGGTAAATTGAAAAAATTTGTTGTATGTTGAACTATTTTGTCAAAAATTAATTTATTTTAAAGATTTGTCTATTTGATTAAAAACTTTTTTGTTGACAATTTAACTTTTCTGGTTGAATACTAAAATATTTTCTACAAAATTGGTCTCAGGTATGAAAATTCATCTATTTGTTTGAAAAGGTAACTGATTTTGGTTGAAGTTTAATCTTTTTTGTTTAAAAATACGACAATGTGGTTCAAAATGCGTCTTTGTATCTTGGAAATTACAATTATTTAGTCAAACTTTAAAATATTTTATTTTAATAATATATTAGTGCCTCCACGATGATTCATTTTTATAAAAAGAGATATTTCGGATTCTAATTGTGTACAAAAACTACGAATTTTGACGACGTGAACTGCAATGTTCACGAAACGTCGGCAAAATTCGTAGTTTTTCTACACGAATGGAACCCGAAATTTTGTTTTGTTTTAAACTTTAACTACTTTGTCCAAGATTAACTTTTTTTGATAATTCAATTATTTGGTGCGAAGTAATATTTTCTCGGCGAAAATTGATCTGTTTTGTTGAACATTCGTCTTTTTGGATAGAATATTCTTCATTTTAGATTGGAAATTCAGTTTTTTTTTTTGTGAAAAAATTAATCTCTCGTGTTCAAAAAGTTATCTAGTCGGATTAAAAAGTCTACAATTATATTTTTTTCTAAAAAATTTATCTATTTATGTTCAAGTATTTTAACATATTTTAAAAAGTTTTATTATTTCATTGACAATTTAATAAGTATGTTAAAACTTCATCCTTTTTGGTTAAAATTTCATCTATTTTTTGAAAATACGTCTCTTTTGCTTGAAAGTTCAAGTATTTGTCAAAAATTAACATTTTTGTTGAAAATTCATATTTTTGAGTTTCAAAGTCATCAGTTTTCTAAAACATTGGACTTTTTATCTTAAACACTCGAGTATTTGATTGATAATTAATTTTTTTGTTAGAAACTCTATTTTGATTGAAAATTCAACTATTTTCTCAAATATTCAATATGTTTCGACTTGACATCTTAGGAATTTAAAGTGTTTCTTATTTAATTCAATAGGATCCCTACATTTTGATTTAAAATACTTTATTCCCCTCTTATTCGCCTATTTCCATGAAAAACCACCCTATTTTTTCTGTTTTTAGACCAGTTTAGGCTCCGAAGTATTTTTTAACAAGATGTTTATGAAAAGATTAACAGAAGGGAATACCCTGGTTTTTTGACGGTATAATTTAAAATTAATTCTAATTATATTTCTCTTTCAGGCCAATTATTCACAGGGAAGCTCTGGCAGCAGGTCGCAGGAAAAGTTCAGCTCCTTTGCGACCCGTGATGGATCGAAGTTCTGGAGCGAGACGCGAGTCTGGAGCACAAACCGATATTTCTGCACTTCCGGCACAGTGGCGTTCAGAAAGTTACCTGGCTCACAAAGTAGCTCATACTTTTACAACTTTACCTAGCAAGTTTGCACTTCCGGCTGGTATGCCCGGAAGACTCAGAGTCAACGACAAAACTCGAGAAGCTAGGAGAGTGATGCTTTCGGATATCAGCTTCACCAGCATGGTTCCCGAATTATCAAGAAGCGCCGATCATCTCTGTCACGATCCTCACGTTCAGGTAAATAAAAAATTAATCAAAATAATCTTTAATGCGCCTACAAAAAAGGGTGGCTTATTATTATTTAATACACACAGCTGCCCGCTCGCCCCCCAAACAATGACCTAAATCTCCTCTCTCATGCGTCCTCCTTCTCATTATCCTTCTCCTTTTCTCCTACTTCTCCTTTTTCTTCTCCTTTTTCATCTCCTTCACCTCCTCCTTCTCCTGAGGTCCCTCTCCTTCTCCTCCTGCTTCTCCTTTTCATTCTCCTTCTCCTCCTGCTTCTGCTTCTTATTCTCCTCCTTCTCCTCCTGGTCCCACTCCTTCTCCTTTTCTCCTACTTCTCCTTCTCCTCGTTCTCCTCTTTCACCTCCTTCTCCTGTTTCTCCTTCTTCTCCTCTTTCTCCTTCTTCTCGTCCTCCTCCTTCTCCTGCTCCTTCTCCTGCTCCTTCTCCTCATGGTCCCTCTCCTCACGGTCTCTCTCCTTCTCTTTTTCTCCTACTTCTGCTTCTCCTCGTTCTCCTCTTTCACCTCCTTCTCCTGTTTCTCCTCCTCCTCTTTCTACTCCTTCACTTCCTTCTTCTCCTTCTCCTTTGAAAGGTCTCAAAGTATTTTAATGGATTTCTAAAATATTTCACGAGATTATAAAGAATTCGACTCAATGGGACTTGAAGGATTTAATATAGTTTCAAAGGATTTGATGAGATTTCAGAGGATTTCTATATCACCAAAATTTATGTTGAAATTCATGGGTTTTCAATAATATACGGGTTTTCCACAGTATATCAAGAGATTTCTAAAAATTTCATGAGATTTCAAAAATATCAACAGTTTCCAGAGGTGTTGAAAGGATTTTATATGGTTTTAAAGCTTGTAGGTTATTTGAAAATATTCCAGAGGATTTCAAGGGATTTTATTTCACGACAAGACATTTCATCTAATTTGAGAAGATTTTAAAGTTTTCAAAATTTTTGAAGAAATTCGATATTAATTACAAATTTCAAGGCCATTTACGCAATTTTACAGTATTTCAAGGGATTGGTAGGTATCTTACTAGATAAAAGCGATTTTATAGGATCTCCATGGATTTGAAAGATTAAACAATTTTCTGAGATTTTCAAAGGAAATTTTTATGGGGCTTCTAGGTATATCTTCGGATTGCATGGGATGTAATGGGGTATCAGAGGATTTTAAAGATTTAAAATATTGAAGATTTGAAGATTTTGTAGCTACGAAATGTCAAAGTATGTTAACAAATTTCGTAGGATTATAGAAAATTTCAATAGATTCAAAAATTTCTAAGGAATTTCAAATGATTTCATAAGATTTCAGACAATTAAAAATATTTTAACCCTTTAACGGCCAATTTATTTCCAACCACTTCCTATCCAAAATAACATCTGTTTTGGAGTGTAAGAGGGCCTCAGATGATAGAAAACACGCCATAATTCTCACTCCACTCGAAACCACCCATAAGGCCGAAAAACACCCTTAAGTTAGAAAATGAAGTTGGAGAACTTTGATAGGAATATTTGCACTTGAAGTATTTCAGAACCGCTACAGGAGTCAATCCGAATAGAAAAATGTGCGAACAATAATAGCAGTTCGTGAAATTCACCCTTTGCATGCATTTTTTGTGAACTTGTCGTGAGAGGCAAGGAGACTCACGCTAAAAAAGCCACTTCGAAAAAAGGGGTTCGTGAATTTACTGAAACCTCCACGCGGTGGACCCTGGAAACTACGAACATGTAGGCTAATTTCAGTCGTACGAAAAAGGAAAATATTAATTTCACTATATATCCATTCAAATGAGGGGTGATGTTCCGATGAAGGGTTGGTATAAGGGATGTTTCTTTAATTTGACGTGAGTATTATTGTTTTCACATGTGAATATCACTTTATAACGAATTTGATGAAAATCGATCTTGTGGAAGCCTATTTATCTATTTTAGAGGGTGAAAATTACCCCTAAATTGAGCTCAGGAGGGTGTAGGTATATACATTTTTAGGTTCTTCTCGTAATCAGTATTTTGAAGAGCCTTCGAAAACCAATTTTCATCGAATTTGGATGAAAATTCAAGTTTACACCTGAATAAGGGGTGCAAACCACCCCTGGAATCGAACCCTAAATGCTGAATTTTTTGGCTCCCTTTCTTAAATCGTTCGTATGGTCTTCAATATGGGATTTTCCTTTTTCACGAATACCCATATTTTTTTTGTACCGCTGCGACTATATTCGCGATATAACCATAAAAATTACCTCGGAAACAGGGTTTTTGGAGATATGGTTAATAGATTTCGAAGAGGGTGAATGAATCCTTATGCTTTCTGAAAATCAGAAACACGTAGGTAGCTTATGCCCAGTGGCCGTTAAAGGGTTAAAGAATTTTTAAGGTATTTACCAAATTTTAAAGAATTTTGCTACATTTGAGTGATTAATGGAATTTCAAGAGAAACTAAAAGATTCCACCCGATCATAAGGAGTTTTCATATATTTAGTGAAATTAAAAAAAATTAAACTTTCCCAGGGATTTCAGTGGACGTCAATGAATTAAAAAGATTTCAACGGATTTCACAGCTTTCAAGATATTGTAAAATATTTCAAGAGTATTTAATAGGCTTTTTCAGATTTGATGTTTTTTCACTGGATTTGAGTGGATTTTAACGGAATTCAAAGCATTCCCAAGCTTTTAGGGTATTTAAAAAATTGAAAGGGGTTTAAAAACTTTTATCAAATTGTATGGGGTTTTACGGACTTTTAGATGATTTAAAAATTTCCATTCTTTTTTAAGACATTCTGACAGATATTTGCAGATTTCAAGATGTTTTACGAAATCTTACTCGATTTTCGTGAGATTAATCGGAATTTTACCAAATTTAAAGAATGTTATAAATTTCGAGAGATTTTAAAGAGTTTGAAGATTGGGGTTTCTTGAAAAACCTCCAAGAAGTTTAACGAAGTATCAGCATTTATAAGGATTTTTAAAAAATTTGGTAGGATTTCAAAACAAGTTATAATTTTCCATAAGCTGTCTTGCAGGTATTTCAGAGGATTTCAACCGATTTTTTTAAACTAAAGGTCAAACTATCAACAACAGTAATTTGGTGATAGTGAATTCTCTTTTGTTAAAGTTCCTTCGGTTTTAACGAACATATTCTCATCACGTATCTCCTGCTTCGCACTCGAGTTTGCCCCTTAAATTGAATATCATTTCCATAAAGGTATTATATTACAATTAATAACATGCATTCATATTAAAACAGACGTAGTGTTATTAAATATATAAAATAGCTAGCCTCAGTCACCCACGAAAATTCGATTGATGAGGGGTCTGGGAGGGGGGGGGGGTGATTAGTTTAAACCTAATCATAGTTGGTTAGTGTTTTATGCGTGATGAAAAAGAAATTAAAAGACAAAAGTTGTGATTGAGAATGTTCCCACGCAGAGGGTAGATTTTTTCTACATTTAATTATGTTTTCTACGATTAAAACAAAAACTACGCATCCTATCAAAAAGTGATTCATAAAATTTTTGTTCATCTTTTTAAAATTCACAATTTTTGTCTACAACACCGTTTCATTCTTTCGAAAGTTATGGTGCTACAAACTAAAAATCTACCGAATGCACACACAGACATACGCACACACA
>JAWWLR010000166.1:24518294-24528678 GCA_035041075.1 Acraspis erinacei | reverse complement strand
ACGACGAACCAGAAAGACAGCGTGGCATCCATACTTTTGAACCTACATACTTGAAATTTATTTGCATACCTCAGTCGGCAATTGTGTCGTAGTTGGCAAAACGGTTTGCCGGATCGCTACTTATAGACCCGAAGACTTATTTCACTTTTTAATTATTCTTACCGTCAACTACTTAGTGTCAAAATCTTCAGATTGACGTGGATAGATAAAGAGTAGGATGAGATAGAGAACAGAGAATTGAAAAAGATAAACGTAAATGTAGATTGACGAAGCGATAGAAAGAGAAAGATGGTTATAGACACAGGCTAGTATGATATAAAGAACATGAGATTGAAAACCATACAGAAAAATTTAGATTGACAAAGATATAGAAAAATATTATCGTGGATAGATAAAGGATAGGATGAGATAGAGAAGAGGCTATTGAAAAGGATAGACTGGTGAGGTAGGGAAGAGGAGATTGAAAAAGGTAGAGGGAAAAATGTGATAAACCGATAAATATAAAAATATTGACAAAGATATGTAAAGTATAGGATGAGATAGAGAAGCAGGTATTGAAAAATATATAGGTGAACTTAGATTGAAAAATAGAAAGAAGAAGATCAGCATTGATAGATAAATGCTACGATGAGGTAGGGAAGAGGATATTGAAAAAGATAGGCGTGAATTTAGATTAACAGTGAGATATAAAAATATTGATGTGGATAAATAAAGGACAGGGTGAGATTAAGAAGAGGAGATTAAAAAGATAGACGTAGATTTATATTGAGAGAGAAATAGATAAAGATTGATAAAGTGCAGGATGAGATAGTGAAGATGGTATTGAAAAAGATAGACGTGAACTTAAATGGACAGAGAGGTAGAAAAATATTGACGTAGTAAAAGATTAACGAGGATAGATAAAGGATAGTATGAGATAAAGAAGATGGTATTAAAAAAGATGTACGTGAAGTTAAATTGCCAAGAAGAAAGAAAAAGGTATCTTTTTTATATAGAAAATAGAAATATATAGAAAAATGTTGATAGATGTAGGATACGATTAGACAGAGAAGAGGAGATTAGAAAAGATAGACGGGCATTTAGATTGACAAAGTTATTGTAGAATATAGAAGTGGATAGAAAAAGGATAGGAAGAGATAGAGAAGAGGGTATTAAGAAATATAGGTGTGCATTTATATTTTAAAATAGATAGAAACAGATAGATGTTGATAGGTATAATACGATGTAATAGGGAAGAGGAGATTCAAAAAGAAAGACGGAAATTTAGATTAAACGAGAGAAAGAAAAATATGGACATGGATAGATAAAGGATAGTATGAGATAAGGAAGAGGAGATTGAAAAATAGATTTGAATTTAGATCGACAAAGAGATAGAAAAAGGTAGGCGTTATTCGATATAGGATGCGATTAGATTGAAATGTGGAGATTAAGAAAGATAGACGCGAACTAAGATTGACAGAGTGATAGAAAAATATTAGCAAGGATAGATGAAGGATAGGATAAATTACGAAAGAGGAAAATATTGGCATAGATAGATGAAGGGTAGGATAAGTTAAGAAAGAGGATATTGAAAACAATAGACGAGAACTTAGATTTACAGAGAGATAGAAAAATATTAACGTGTATAGATGAAGGATAGGATGAGGTAGAAACGAGGAGATTGAAAAAGATACACGGAGAAGATTGACAGAGAGATAGTAAAAGACTGACGAGGGTAGATAAAGAATAGAGATAGAGAAGAGGAGATTTAAAAATATAGATGGGAATTTAGATTAAGCTAGAGATAAAAAAATATGGGCGTTTATAGATAAAGGATAGGATAAGATAAGGAAGAGGAGATTGAAAAGGATATATGTAAATTTAGATCGATAAAGAGATAGAAAAAGATAGACCTTCATGGATGTATAATACGATGAGGTAGAGAAGAGAAAATTATAAAAGAAAGACGGAAATTTAGATTAAACGTGAGATTGAAAAATATTAACAGGAATATAAAAAGGATACGATGAGATAGAGAAGCGGGTATCGAAAAAATAGACATTAATTTACATTGCCAAAGGGATAGAAAAATATTGATGTGCATAAATAAAGGACAGGATGAGGCAAAGGAGAGGAAACTGAAAAAGGTTACGTAACTTTAAATTGCCAGAGAGATAGAAAAAGATAGAGGTGGATAGACAAGGGGTAGTATGAAATAAAGAAGATGGCATTGAAAAATAAAGACGTGAATTCTGATTGCAAATTAGATAGAAAAAGATATACGTTAATAGATGTAAGATATGGTGAGATAGGGAAGAGGAGATTGAAAAATATAGAGTAAAAGATTGACTTGAATAAATAAGGGATAGGATAATATAGAGAAGAGGGTATTGAAGAATAGAGACATGAGTCTCGATTGACAAAGAATTAGAATGGGATAAATTCTCTCTATCGATTTTATCATAAAGATTCAAAATTATTAAAAAAGAATGGATTTCTATCTTGTTACTTTCAGCATGGTAAAATAGACTTTGCACCTTTACAGTAGATAACCATTGCATTAAAATAGTAATATATGTACATTATTATAATTTAGTAACACATATATTGGCTAATAAAGAAAAATTAGAATTAATTATTTTAAATATATTCGGGCTTTTAATTAATGATTATATCTACTCTACGTTGATTACGTACTCCGTACTGTAAGAAGGTCTCCCATATACTGAAAAATTACCAAAATTGCCTTAAAGTATTTTGAAATATTTTTAAATTTTCTTCAAAAATTAATTTTTCATATCTTCAAAAATCGACATTATGAGTAAAAAATTTTAAATATTTTTAAATTTAAATTTATGTTTATTAAAAACTTTTAATTATCTCTCAAACTTACTCAAATTTTTTCAAAAATGTTGTGATTTTGCAAAATTTCAAAAGGAGGCTTTAAAATTGTCTACATTATTTTTTGAAATTGTAGGAAATCATTTTAAATTCTTAGAAACCTTGTTGAATTTTCTCTTAAAATTTATTTTCTCAAAATAAAAAATTATTTGAAATCCTCACAGGAATCTTAATAGATTTCACTCTCTTGAAACCTTTCAAATTTCGTTACAAATCTTTTTATAGACATTTTAATTTTGTTTGGATTTTATTTTTTTACCGGCACCGAAAGTGATACACTTCATAAATTAGGATATTCTAAGTTTATGTACATAATTATATTTTTCTCATTTCCTCGAAAGTGTGAAGAAGTTTAAAAATTATAATGTGGTAGCAAAATGATAACATAAATAATTCCCAGAATAAAACAATTAAAAGTTTATGTTTTAGAATAATATTTAGAAAAGTCTAAAAATAATTTTTCTCATTACATAAAATTGCGTATTTTTGAAATTTTCTTTTTAAAAAATGCATGGTGCAGAAAATTTGTTTACGTTTTTTTTAAAAAGGCACTAAAAGTTATATTTATGCAGTGTAGGAACCAAGCCGCTTTTTACAAAAATCTGTGCGAGATCTCGCAAATACATTTTTGAGAAAAAGATATAAAAATAATTTTTCCAAGATTCTTAAAAAATGTAAAGATTCCTGACAACTTTAAATTTATGTCAAAAAGGAATTTTATCAACTTAAAAAGCTTCAAGATTTTTTTAAATCTTACCATTTTTCATTTTATTTAAATGTTTTGAGATCTTCTTAAATTTCCAAAACTTTTAAATCTTCTAAATATTTTGTATTATTACTCGATTTTTTTCTGAAAAATTAGACCAATTGCGCTAAAATTTTAATAAATTTAAAAAAATCAGTTTCAATTTTCCTATGCATTTTAAGAAATTTTTATTTTTGTCCTGAAATCTTTCAAAAACCTAAAGAAGCTTCCAAATATAATTTCGAAATCTTCCAAAATGTACATTATGTTAACTTGTTTGAAATATTTTCAGGTTTCAAATCAACCTCCTCATTCCTTTTTGGAATTTCAGAAAATAATTTGAAATTAGAGTTCCTGAAACCTTTTTTGATTCTCTCATAAATTTTTTATTTAAAAAAGTGATAATTTTCTAATATTTTCAAAAAATCTGAAACTTCTAAACATCGTTTGCATTAGTTTAGAAACAAAATAATTTTCCAATATTAAAAAATCATTTACAATAAAAGTGCCCTTTTTGATCAATAATAATCAGTCACATTCACTTTTTTTTTTTTAGATAAGATTCCTCTTTTTCCCTCATTTTAAAGAAACTTCCCCTTTTTTCTTGTTTTTTTCACATTAATACGAAATATATAAATAGAACCTAATAACAAAATACAACCAGTTTTGGTTTGAAAGTTAATTATTTTTAGTAGATAAGGCTGCTATTAGATTTTTAATTTAATAATCGTCTTATTGGTTAACATTTTTATTATTTGGTTGCAAATTTAATGTTGTATGCATTTCGTGTTATAACGGAGATATTTTTTTCATGTATTTTGGTACCCCAATGAATATTTATAGGATGGGAGGCAATCGAGATAATGACTTAGGGGAGACCACCCTACAGTAGAAAATGAAGCTACAGTTGATAATCGTTAATTAAAAGCACAAATTTACCTAAAATAATTATTCCTAATTGTAATTTATTACCAGATATAGAGACCTGACTAATTAATTAAATTGAATTGATTGTTTTACATACAATAGTATTTTTAATTAATGATCTTCAAATCGTTTTTGAGGGTTTATATAGCCAATAATAAAAAAAATGCTTGTGACACGTTTCTCACAATGCACATAAAAAATTATCACTATATTCGCAGGACTATCTGTCATTATGGATTGAAAATTTACCCCTTGATAGAAAGTTCATATTTTGTTTTGTTCTATATTCGTCTTTCTGGATGCAAAATTCGTTCTTTCGAATTGAAAATTTATGTTTTGTTAAAAAAAAAGTCATCTTTTTTGGTTAAAAGTTCATTCTTTTTAATTGGAAAGCCTGCGATTATATTTTTTGTTAGTCATTTTTAATTGTTGAAAATGGTATTATTTTGTTAAAAATGCAACTGTCTTGTTAGACATTCGCTCTTTTAGATTGAAAACTTATCTTTTGGTAGAAAAATCATCTTTTTTGGTCGAAAGTTAATTCTTTATAATTGGAAGGTTCACTATTATATCTACGGTTCAGAATTAATCCCTTTGGGTTGAAAATTAAATTATTTCGAAAAAATCAACTGTTTTGTTAGAAATTGATCTTTTTGTAAACAAAATTCGACCTTTTAGATTTTAAATTTATCTTGGCTGAAATTTATTTCTTTTTCATTGAAAAGTCCTCTATTACATTTTTGGTTCAGAATTCATTTTTTTTTAATTTAATTATTTTGTAGAAATTCGGCTTTTGGTTTAAAAATTCAACAGTTAAGTTAAAAATCGAGAATTGATCGAGAATTCCATTATTTTGTTGAAAATTTGTTTTTTTGGTTTGAAATTTGTTGTTGAAAATTAATTCGTTTTGACTGCAGCTTAAATATTTAGTTGAGAATTAATTTTTGAACATTTTTTCTTTCTTGAAATGTCACCTATTACATTTTTTGTTAAAAAGGTCATATTCTTGGTTGGAAAATAAAACTGTAATGGAAAAAGTTCGTCTTTTTAGTTTGAAAATTCAACACTCTTTTGTTGAAACTTCGACTTTTTAGTTTAAAAGACTACTATTTAGTTAAAAAAATTATTTGTTTTGGTTAAGGATTCCACTGTTTTGTTGAAAATTAACTTCTTCGGATTAAATTTAATCAAGTTTTTATTTAAAATCAAAATCTCTTTTGTTGAAATATCAAATATTACATTTTCGGATAAAATTAATATTTTTTAGTTGCAACGTCAACTATTTTGTGCTAAGTGTAACTATTTTGTTAAAAAAAATCACTTTTGCGTTGAAAATTTAACTACTTTGATATATAATTCAATTATTTGGTTGAAAATTTAACTTTTTTTTGAAAATTCATGTGTTTGGTTAAAGTATCATTTTAGTGGAGAATTGATCCTTTTCGATACAAATTCAATCATTTTGGTCTGAAAATTAAAAAGTAGGGTTGACATTTTTTTTTCTTTATAAATTGAAAAGTCTTTGTTGGTTGAAAAATGCACTATTTTGTTGAAAATTCCTCTTTTTTTAGTAGAAAATTCAACAATTTGATCGAATATTTTTCCTTTGTTGACTGAAAAATCGTTTTTCTCTGGAAATTCAACTATATTGTTGAAAATTCGAGTATTTTTTTGGAAATGAATTTTTTTCTGTTAAAAATTCATCGCTTTATCTTGAAACGTCAATCATTTTGTTGTAAATGCAACCGTTTAGTTCAAATTTTTTTCTTCTAAAATTCAAGATTGCAGTTGAAAATTCATCTTTCAAGATTGAAATGGAACTTTTTGTTAAAAATTCACCTTTTCGGGTTTAGAAGTAAAATATTTTTTAACACATTCGACTTTTAGTACGAAAACTCAACTATTTTGTTGAAAATTCATATTTATGGTTTAAAAGTTGATCTCATTGGTAGAAAATCCATTTTTCTGATTGCGAAGTCAACTATTTTGTTGAAAATGTACTATATTTTGAAAAAAAAATTAACGAATACGGTACGTTCATTAAGTTTATGAAAAAGAATTCATTCCCTTATTATTTTCCAAATTTTCTTTAAAAATCACACTACTTCCCCGGTTTTGAGAGCAATTTAGGCAGTGAACTCTGCCATTATCTCAAATAAATCGAAATTCTCATGCTAAAGTCTAAATCTAAACTCTAAACTATTGATTTTCTTTCTGCTTCAGACATGCTACAATGCACGAGGTTGCGTTCTCCGTACACCGGAAGTGAGTCGACGAGAATCTCTGGGATCCCCCGCAGGATATTGGCCTCGTTGCAGTCCTGGAACTGGCCTACCAAGTCCTTGCGACTGTCGCTTGTCAACGGATTTATACCCGAGTCGATATCGAAGCTCGTTGACTTCAATTCCTTCTCCGGCTCTGGAGGTTGTAGGTGGACCCTCGCGAAGGCATTCCTGGAGAGCAACAGCTGCGTCCTTCGATACGTGGAGAGTCCCGGTTGCAACTTCCACTCCACGGCCCACTTGGTCGTCGATGCCATCTTCGCCGACACACGTGCATCCTCCACCTCCTGCAGCGAGAATTGCAAAAACGATACCCAAGAGAACGCGATCAAAAGTCACGTTTCAAGGTCGGTTCAAATATACTTTATTTCAGGCCTTTCCAGCTCTTAGAAAATTTTGATATTTGACATGCCTGTCCAGTGAGGAGAAATTAGGCATGCCTGTCTAGTGAGCAGAAATTTACTTTAAGTCCTTTAAATCATTTTCCATAAATATAAGCATTATGTTGCCAGGTTTTTCAAGTCAAATTTTTTCAAGGAATCTGTATTATCATCAGAGAATAACAGAATTTCTTAACGTCTTTTCAGACTAGACGGATCTATTAATTAAACATTTTTTTAATTAAAGTTTTACGAAAAAAAAGATCTTCTTGTATTTATACTCGCGGGACAGGCCTACTTTATTGTATTTAAGTTTCTTAATAGCACGCAATATCAGGAAATAATATTGCAATGTTGGGAGGGGGAAAGGGAGGTGAAGAGGGGGAAAAAACTCCTAAAAATGCGATCCAGCGGACGTGTATTTACGCAAGATTACTAAACATTACCTCTATATAGTCTATATACATAATTACTTCGGTGGACCTAAGATTATTCCGGTTTTGCATAAGATTACTCTGGATTACAAAAAATTATGGCGCGTTAGTCACACTAAACTATAGACTCATGAGGATTTTCAAACAAAAAGGATTACTTTTAACAAAATTGTTCAATTTTTATCAAAATATATTAACTTTTAACCAAATAGTTCAATTATCAACAAAAAACATTAATTATTATCAACGATATGGGTTTCCAACAAAAGACGTGAATTTTCAACTATATACAGTTAATATTTTATTGTACAATATTTTTTATAATACAATAGTTAAAATTTCAGTGAAAAAGTTAGTATTAAACCAAAAACAAAATTTAGTTTAACAAAAAAAGTTCAATTTTCTAAAAAAGAAATAAATTTTGAACTAAAATGATGAGTCTGTAATAATTTAGTGAATTTTTAACCAAATAAAATCATTTTTCGGCAAAACAGTTAAATTTTCAACTAAAGAGATGAATTTTCCAATAAAATTAACAATCGTAATAAAAAAGACATTAAACAAATTGTTGAATTTTCTACACAGTAAAATAATATTTAACCAAAATAAACGAATTCTCAACGAAAAATGTTATCATCGATGTTTCAACCAAAAAAGATTTTAATTTGAAATGAAAAAAAATTTAATTTAACGAATAATTACAAGCTTTCAACAAAATATTTTAATCCTCAATCGAAAAAAGGAATTTTCACCGAAACTGTTGACTTTTCAGTCAACTAAAGAAAGTCAATTTTTAACAAACAGTTAAATGTTCAATTAAAAAATATAATTTTTTCAGCCAAAAATGGGATAATTATTTTCAACCAAAAACATGAATTTTCAATCAGGAAGATTAATTTTCTACCGATAAAGATGATTTTTAAACAAACTAATAGAATAGTTAAATTTTCAGTTAAAAAATCATTTTCAAAGAAAAAGATGTATCTTGGACCAAAAAATAAATTTAAAACAAAGTAACTCGACTTTGAACCAAGTAAATGCACTTTCAACGATAAAGATTAATTTTTAAGCAAGAAGATTAATTTTCTACAAAAAAAATTCTGCGCAAAATGCATGAATTTACAAGCAAATATTTGAAATTTCATCTACAAAAGTTTAATTCGCAATAAAAAATACAATAGTCAAATTTTCAGTTAAAAAATAAATTTTCAACAGCAAAAAAAGGAATTTTCAACAAAATTATCAATTATCAACTGAAAAGTGAATAATTAGATTGTCCGTGAAACAAATTAATTAGAGAAGTATAGTAATGTTTCACGAAATATTTGAATTTTAAACCAAAAACATGAAATTTCAACCAACAAAATTAATTTTCTAAGAAAAATGTCGAATTTTCAACAAAACATATGAATTTTAAATTAAAAAAGATCAATTTTCAATCTCAAATAGAACAGTTCAATTTTTGGTATAAAAATTAATTTAAAAAAATGTTACACGAAGTAGTTAAATCTTCAACCAAAGAGATGAATTTTCACTCAAACAATTGCCTTTTGAATTAAAAAGAATTATTTTTTAGCAAAATCGTTGGATTTTTAACAAAATAGTCAAATTAACTTTAACTTTAGTTCATTGGAAATTCCCGAACTCTGCCTGATTCGCCTTTCTTTCCTTTTTTAAATTAAGTTTTTAAATTAAAAATTTAATTATTCTAATTTTGCTAGCAAGATAATCTTTTTTAGTTCAAAATTAAACGATTTGTGTGGAAACTCATTTACTTTGTTAAAGACTGCTCTTTTTTGGTAGAAAATTAATCCTTTTGGTTTAAAATCGACTAGTATTTGGTTGAAGATTTATGTGCTATGTTGAAAATTCGCCTTTTTTGGTAGAAATTTAATCTTTTTGGTTGAAAACGCAACTCCACTATTTTATTGGAAGTTCACATCTCTTGTTTGAAAGCTCAACAATTTGGCTTGTTTTGTTAAAAATTCTTCTTTTTGGATTGAAAATTGATCTTTTATGATAGAAAGGTCATTTTTGTTCGTTGATAATGTTTTGGGAGTATTTTGGGCTGTGAAGTCAGATATTATGATATTTGAAATTATTCTTTATTAATTGTCAAAGATTTTAGTTCACCACACAGTTACGTAGGCATATTGACAAATGATCTCTCTAGGAACGAAAAAAAAAACGCAGAAGAAACGTCAAATCCGTGTTTAGTCAAAAATAGTCGAAAATTGGTAAAGTACACTTAACTCCCGATATAAGACCCTCGGTTTTCCGTTTTTCTTAGACCTGATGACCTCGACAGTTTTTTGATGAGAGGAGCCACGAGACCGAAAAAGAGGGTGTGTTCAGTCAAGCGTGACAAACCGCTCTACGGCCGCAATCTGAGCGCTCACTTCAGGTGGCCCTGCGCATTTTCGTTTAGATTCTCCCGATTAAAATCAAGGCCAAGGCCAGCCAAAAGCGAAACCGGTTTTATATCAGGATTTGAGTGTAGTTAAAGATGGCTTCTAAATACTTTTAGTATATTTTCTTGAGAATCTCTTCATTCATTCAAAACTAAATGTGAATTCTTTTTAAAGAATGTCCAATGATAAGAGGCAGCTTGCCGAATCTGAGGACTGATTTGGACACGAGCGAAGACTCGACGGAGTCCTTGATCGATGAGGCAGAAGACTACTTGAGAAGAAGTATCGACTCTATGTTGACGATATCTACTGCCGAGTATTGGAA
>JAWWLR010000166.1:24477042-24494048 GCA_035041075.1 Acraspis erinacei | reverse complement strand
CTTCAGGTCTTGAAATTAACTCAATTCTACTTAATTTAAGGGATTTTTTATTTCTTAAGTTTTTTTGAATTTATTTTCATATTTTTCGGATTTTCAATTTTGTTAAATCATCCTGAGGTCTTTTAAATTCACTTTGAATTCTTTTAAATTTTATAAGACTTAAATTCAACCCAGTTATCCGAATTTAATGGAATGTTATAGAATTTAAAAATTATGTTGTCTTCCCTTGAATTTTTTTTAATTCACTCGAAATCTTCTAAATTACATCAAGTGTTACTGGCATCAAATAAATATTTTGAATTTTTTCAATTCATTTCAATTTAATTGGAATTCATCCTAAATTCTTATTAATTTAGCCAGCTTTGATTAAAATTCTGTGTAGCCCCATTTTCGTAATTTCTATGGAAATGTTTTTTTTTTAATTTTGATCAATTCAATCAAATTTATATGTATTTCATCAAAGTCTCCTGAATTCTCTTGAATCCTTATCAAATCAATCTCAATAGAATCAATTAATCAATGGAAACTTCTGATTTTTTTCAATTAATTTGAATTCTTTCTTGACTTTACATGAGTTCTTTTAAATTGACCATGAATTATAATAAATTTATTCTGAATTCGTTTAAATTCACCTGAAATTTTTATAAATTTCATCGATATCTTTTGAATTAAATAAAAATTATTTACAATATTAATACACAATCGGCAACTTTTAGTCAATTTTCGCTATAAAATACATTTCAAAGTACTACAGGTGTCTTTAAACTATAAGAAATATGTACTTTTTGTGCATTTCGAAATTCAAATGTCAAAAATCGAAAACTAATAAAATTCATTTTTAGACCTAAAATGGACTAGCGGAATTTACTAAAAATAAAAAAATTCATGGCAGTAATTTTTAATTAAAAGGAAGAATTTAGGGGTAGCATTTGAAAAATTTCAAAATTAGTCAAAGTAGGCGACATACACCTATAAAAAAGGGTTTCGTAGCCTTTGAAGCCGTTCAAATTTTCCCCTCCTATTCCCTTTCCCTTCTCCTTTCTTCGCCTCCTTTTCCTTTCATATAATCTTGTCTCGAGTCTCGTCACAAGTCTCGTCTCGAGTCTGGTCACAAATATCATCTTAGGCCTCGTCTCGATTTTCATATCGAGTCTCGTCCCGTATCTCATCTCAAGTCTGATAACATTTTCATTTGGCACCCTGTGTGTGATGCATCATCCTCTGAAATGGAAGAGGCAGAAAATCGAAGATGCTTAAGTTTCAATTATAAATGCTTCATTTAATTTAAAACTTTAGTTTGTGAAAGTGGATAAAATGTCGAGTGAAGTCCGGATCTAGTCACAAAGGAGACAGGCATTTTAAGG
Source organism: Acraspis erinacei (assembly GCA_035041075.1). NCBI lineage: Eukaryota > Metazoa > Arthropoda > Insecta > Hymenoptera > Cynipidae > Acraspis > Acraspis erinacei. The sequence goes on along the minus strand of JAWWLR010000166.1, from coordinate 24,492,684 downwards.
GAAAATTTTTAGTCCTTCTTACAGGTACACCGAGTGAATTTTTTGGGCTAAAGATGTAATTTAATGTACGTATCTATAAGTGTATATCAAGATCCTTGAAGAATCAGCTGTATTTATGTAATTATATGTACCTATTTTTGAGGAAAACGCACTCTTACGCAGTTCACTTTTCTATTTAAAAAAAGGATCAAGAATCATATCGAAAGGGTGTTTAACGAGGCGATCACGTTAAAAGATTAAGAGGCTTTAAAGGTTTGAAAAAAGTTCATTGCTCAAATTGTTTAACCAATAAGCAATATTGAAGTGGTCTTTATTTTTTTTTAATTATAATTTTGTTGGGCAATGTTCTTTTTTGTGCGTCTGTTAAAATTTGAATGTACATACAAATATAAATGTACTACATATACATCTTCAATGGGTAAGAGTATCGACGTGTTTGAATTTGAACTGCTATATTATTTCTTCGATTGTTTTTATTTTTTTATTTTTGGTACCATTTCGTACACGTGCCTTAATTAAAAACGTCGTTACTTTTATTTAAAAGAAATTACATTTCTATTTACAACATTGAAGTTGCGACGTTTTTGCTGTGGCAATATTAGATTAGGAGTTTTTTTAAATTATTGCGCCATATTTTGGGATCTCTTCCACGGAAAGACCTGTTATTAATGTGAATAATATCGGTTACCTGAATCGATGACAATTATATAATATATTAAAGTATTATTTATAATTTCTGACAACGTTTAGTCGTAAAAATTCTGTACAAACATTGAATACTTTAAACCATGGCTTTATCAGTTAGAGTAGAAAAATCGATACCCAGATCTGACTTAAAAATTGTAGTTGCAAGAATGGAAATTCAGTTAATTAACTGAATTTCCATTCGTGTACAATTGTGCCAAAAATCAGATGTCTGAAAAAATAGTTTTTCTATGATTTTAGGAGTCAAAATAATATTACGGATGATGTAATTTCAAATAAAAGATATTATTTTTAATCAAAGCATTTTAAAACTGACAGAAAATTTATTTTAACAGTGTTTTTTACTATTTAATTTTTTCCTAATACAACTTCTTATCCATTTTTGAAAAATGGTCGAATTTTAATTAAATATGACTCATTTGTTCGGGGAAAACATTCTTTATATCTGTATTTTCAATTTTGAAAGTTAATTTTTCTATGGCTGAAGTCGTTAAAACAATTGTTTTAAAGAAAAACTTTTTGTAAAAAATCATTATTGACTATGTTCAAAGTTATCAATTTATTCTTAAAATCAAGTAAAGCTTTTTTTCAGAGATCTGATTTTCGGTACTATAACTGCCTTAAGATCAAAAATTTGAGTCGTTTCTGTAATTTTTATTACTCAAGTTTCGGTATTATATCAGTATTTTATTAGTTTCAACATACTTAATTATATTTTTTATTTTTATTATTAGATATTTTAATTCCTAGTTTTAAGAAACAATATTTTCGAATGATCTTCGCAAAGGCTGTACCTGTATTATAGATTTTTTTGAATCTCACAAAGCTTTGCATATATATGCTATGATTGTACCTTTTTCGTACTGGATTTCTGAAAAAGTAAACCTGACATTTTATAATTATTAAGTTAACAATTAGTTTAATTCATGACACTAGGAATGTATTCACGTTTGAGTATTACAAAGTTTGGAATTTCGACTAAAAAATTATGTAAAAAAGAATATCAGGGCTCGGATCGTGCGACTTTTTTGAATTTTGGATTAAAAATTCCTCCTTTGGTTTAGAAAAGTAATGTTTTTTGGTGAAAGAATTGTCTCTTTTGATTGAAAATTAAACTATTTGGTTGTCAATGCATTTGTTTGGTTAATTATTTTTTAAAGTTAACTATGTAGTTAAAAAATCATCTTTGTTGCTTAAGAACAATCTCTTTTATGCTAAAAAAAATGATCTTTTTGGGTTGAAAATTCATCTTCTTCGGCTGAAAATTAACCTTTTTGTTGAAAATTTAACTATCTTCTAAAAGAAAAATTTTTATTTGAAAATACAAGTGTTTGGTTGAAATGCACATATTTTGTTGAAGAAGCCTATTATTATTTAAAGTTCGACTTTTTGGTTCTAAATGCAACTGTTTAGTTACAAAAATTTAATTCGATTATTTGGTTAAAAATTCATCTTTCTTGATTAAAAAATTAACTTTCCAGGCTGATAATTCAACTGTCTTTTTCAAAATTTCTTTTATTTTAAAATTCTTTTCTTGTTTTTTTTGCAAAAATTCAAATGTTTTCTTGAGCATTTGTTTGTTTGGAATAAATAATTCATTTTTATGGTTTGAAAACTCTTCTTTTTTGGTTGCATTCAACTATTTTTTGATTATAAATTAAAATATTTTTTGGTTGAACTATCAATAATTACATTTTTTGTTGAGAATTAATATTTTTTGCTTGAAGAATTAACTAATTGTTGTAAAGCTAAACTATTTTTCTTAATTTTTTTCGAAACCCAAACAAATTGTTATAAAATTATACTATTTAGTTCAAAATGAAGTTTTTTTGTTGAAAATTCATCTTTTTTAGTTAAAAATTATCTTTTTTTTAAATTCAATAGTCTTTTAAAAAATCATCTTTTTGGCTTGGCAATTTAACTATTAATTGTTTGTTTCCAACATTTGGTTGAAAACGAAACTATTAGGCTAAACCTTCAGTTAATTTATAAGAAGTTCGTCTCTTTATTGAAAATTATAATTTTGTTATGAAATTCAACTTTAAAAATCAGTTCTTTTTTAAAAAATTCGTCTTTAGGTTGAAAACTCAATATATTTCGACTTATTTTTTCGTTTTTTTCATTTCAAATTTTGGGCATTTTGGGCTGTGAAGTCAGAATTAATAAAAAATAAATAATTTCGTATTCAAATAGTCAAATTTCAAATTTAAAGTAATTTTAAGTTTAAAATTTTCAAAACAAATGTCTGAGACTGGTTTTTTTATTGTCTTTGAAAATATGATGCAACTTTTTTCGAAATTTTATGCGATTTTATTTTTAAATTTATGCGACTAATGTAACTTTTTTTAGTATTCTAGTCTAGTCGATCCGAGCCCTGACATATATAGGGGGGAATAATGAACCCAAAGTGGATAATCATTAATTAAAAGCACAAATATACGTAAAATAATTCATTATAATTTTTCTTTATTAAGGCGTATAGTGCATGCACTTTTAATTAAATAAAATAAATTGTTGTACATACATTAGTATTTTAAATTATTGATTATCTATTGAAGATTAAATCAGACTAGCATTCCAATACTCAAAATACTATATATTCTGATATATTACTAACAAAAGATTATTTTAAATGTTTTTTTCTCACTTTTATTCATTATTGAAATGTCAGATTTACTTTTAAGCTATACCCAGTTTCAGAAAATTACAAAAGTTATGTTGATTTTATTTTTAATACCATTTTAGTACAACAACAATATATGTATAATTATATTTTTTATTTTTTTATTTTACGACGTTCAGTACAATATTGTGTATGTGATTTAAGCCAAGGACATTTTACCGGTAATGAGATCCCTATTACGAAATCGTTTACGATCCCAATTAAATTTTTACTCTTGAATCTCTTGACTCGTATACGATCTTTTCATGCGTATAACTGATGCAATACAAGTTTAGAAAATACTATAATGGACTACATTATATAATAGAATTAATATAAAACTCAATGATATTCAACATTTTAAAACAAATGTATGATTCAAGATAGAGATTAATTCACCAAAAAGTATTTAACTATTTCAATAAGTGAAACTAATAGATTTAATTACTGAATCCAAAATTACATTTTTGGTTTAAAGTCTTTAAAAATATATGTAGAAGGGAATTCATTATTTTAATGATAATATAGCTGATTGAAATTTCTTAAAAAGAATTTTTAATTTCTTATCTACGAAAACAATGGTATAGTTTTGAAAAATGCTGGAGAAAACCACGCTCTATAAAAATTAATTATTTTCTATATTCGTTTTTATAGGTTATTTATTTTTATTTTAATAAAAGAGCATGTTATTGATAAATTTATAAATTATTGCGTATAAAATTATCCAATCGCAAACAGTGTATAATGTATATAAGCGTAAAAAATAAACGAAACCATAGATTTCGGTGAATAGGCTGTTGATTTCTAAGCGAATCGATTTGTAGACAGTCAAAAATCTACTCTCGCCTACTCGAATTCGATTTTGGATTAATCTAATCCAAAATTATCTCGGATTTAATCATTGGAAATACAAATATTATTGATTAATTCAAAATCGAATTGCGACCTTCGAAAAAAAGCTTCGCTTTGGACAGTCTGAGTTACATGTCGAATTAGAAAAAAATGAAGATACGTAAACTGTAAATTTAAACAATATAAACAACTATAAAAATATAAATCATAGCAAACAATATTTAGCCACCAAAACTTTAAACTCTAAAAGCAATATTCTTCCAATACCTGCAGTGTTTGATGTAAAAATCAATAGTATCAAAAATCGAAAAAAAAAATATTGAAACAAAAATGTATCATGTTCTCTTTATTCAAATAGTTGATCTGAGAAAATTGAGAATCAGGAATTCAAGATTTGGGACGAATATCAAGAAATGGCTCCTCTGGAGAGGTTTTTTTATTTGTTAACTGTAAATGTTGATCGGAAAGGTTTATCAAAATATTAAGAAAAACAAGTTGAACTTTGTGGAGAAAAAATTTATTTTCAACGACTGTTACGGCGAATGACCATTTTTTCTAAATTATGATCAGTTTCTGGTAAGCGAAGCGATTTTAGTGTATAAGGAAAAACAGAAATCAGTTTTCTTATCATTTCTATTTTTATTGTCGCATTATAGGAAAACAGTTGGAAGTGATAAAGAACTGCGTGTCAATACAAATTGTTATCGTTGTACCTAAAGTGTAATTGTAACGGCGAGTGTAATACTTATATAATATAATATATAAGTACGTACAAAATTTGTTCTCACTTTTTATTCTTAGTTATATTTTCCCTCTTTTCCTTTCCCTGATAAAAATTTTTTATTTACAATATTTTGCAAAATATATTCCTCGATTTTTAGTTCATATATTTTTATTTATGTAAGTTATGTTTATGAAAGTTAGTTTTATAACATGAATTCAAATTTATAAAAGATTATTGGTTTCTTGCGAAAAGTTTTTAAATTAAATATATGTTAATAATATCAATTTTAAGAAAGTTGATGAAATTGACACTCTCATCAGTGAAAAGTATTTTTTCGTTGAAAAATCAATTATCGTATTGAAATTCAACGTTTTTGGTGGAAAACTAATAATTTCGGGTTGTAAATTCGACTGTTTTGTTGAAATTTCGACTTTTTAGTTTGAAAATTCATCTACTTTGGTAGATATTGAATCTTTTTGGTCAAAACTGCTCGTCATTTCGGAATGAAAATTCAACAATTGGGTTAAAATTTTTTTCTTGATTAAAAAATGAAATTTTTTGTCATAAGTTTAAAAGTTCGGTTTGGAAATACAACTGTATTGTAAAAAAAACAATATTTTCTTTGTTGAGTGAAAAATATTTTTAAGCAATTATTTGATTGAAAATCAACTGTTTTTTAACTAATAATTTTTGGTTGAAATTTCGTCTTTTTGGTTTAAAAAATTAATCTATTTTGGTGTAAATATAACCTTTTTGGTTAAAAATGCAAATGTTTTAAAATTAACTGTTTTGTTGAAAATTGATACTTTCTTGTTGAAAATTGAACAATTTGGTTAAAAATTATTTTTCTTGACCAAAAAATCTTTTTTGTTTAAAACATAAACTTTTTTGCAGAACAATTCATTTTCTTTTTATTTCTTGAGTAAAAACATGTTTAGTTGAAAAATCAATTATTTGATTAAAATCAAACTTTTCGTAGAAAAAAAGTATCAATCAATTTAATTTTTTTTGTTAAAGATTCAACAGGTTTGTTGAAAATTCATATTTTAGAGTTGAAAATTGAACTTTTTTTATAAAGGTTTTCATGTTAACAATTTGGTTAAAATTTGTGTACTGATTGAAAAATAACATTTATAATTGCGGGTTGAAAATTCAACTGTTTTGTAGTAAAATACATTTTTTTCTTTGTCGAGTGAAAAATATTTCTGTTTCAAAAAGCATTTTATTGAAAATCGACTTTTTTGTATAAAACTCATAATGTTGGTTTGAAAATTCATCTCTTTTGGTATAAATAAAATCTTTTTGGTTAAAAATACAAATGTTTGAAAATTAACTTTTTTGTCGAAAATTCATATTTATTTTATGGTTGAAAATGCAACAATTTGGTTGAAATTTATTTTTTCTTCTTGGTTTAAAAAATCCACTTTTTGGCAGAAAAAATAATTTTCGCTTTCTTTCTTGAGTAAAAAACATTTTTGAGTTGATATAATAAATTATTTGATTGAAATGAAACTTTTTTGTTAAAAACTCATAATTTCGGGTTGAAAATTTAAGTGTTTCGTTGAAATATCGTATTTTTAGTTTGAAAATTCATCTATTTTGGTAGATATTGAATCTTTTTGTTCAAAAATGCTCGTAATTTTGGATTGAAAATTCAAAAATTTGGTTAAAACAAATTTTATTTATTGAAAAATCGTATTTTTTATTGTACACCAACTTTTTTGTTGAAAGTTTATCTTTTTGGTTTGAAAATGCATCTCTTTGGGTATACATGAAATCTTTTTGGTAAAAAATTCAACTGTTTGAAAATCAACTTTTTGGTTGGAAATTCACATGCAAATTCAACTGTTTTGTAAAAAGTTCGCTTTTTTGGATTGAAAATTTAACAATTTGTTTGGAATTTTTTTTTCTTGACTGAAAAATCTCTTTTGGTCGAAAAATCAACTATTGGATAAAAATTAATTTTTTTTAAGTAATAATTTCGGGGTAGAAAAATTATTTTCTTTTTCTTTCATGAGTGGAAAATATTTTGTAGTTGAAAAATCAATCATTTTACTGAAAACAAACTTTTCTGTTGAAATGTCGTCTTTTTGGTTTGAAAATTCATCTGTTTTGGGAGCAATTTAATCTTTTTTGGTTAAAGATGCAAAAGTTTGTTTGAAAGTGAACTTTTTTATTGAAGATTTGTAATTTTTTCATAGAACATTCAACAATTTAGTTGACATTTTTTGCTTTCTTGACTAAAAAATATTTTTTGTTTTTAAAATCAACTATTTGATGAAAAAATTAACTTTTTTGATAAAAATTAATAATTTCGGCTTAGAAATTTTTACAGTATTGTCGACAAATTCGTCTTTTGGCTTGAAAATTCAACAATCTGGTTAACATTTTTTATTCTCGTTTGAAAAATCCTTTTTGGTTGAAAAATGTTAATAAACTCCAACTTTTTTGTTAAAAATTTATAATTTCGGGTAGAAAATTCCACAGTTTTGTAGAAAATTCGTCTTTTTGGTATAAATAAAATCTTTTTGGTTAAAAATGCAAATGTTTGAAAGTTAACTTTTTGTTGAAAATTCATATTTATTTTATGATTGAAAATTCATAGTTTCTTATTGAAAATTCAACAATTTGGTTATAATTTATTTTTTCTTGACTGAAAAGACTTTTTGGTTTAAAAAATCAACTTCTTTGCAAAAAAATTCATTTTCGCTTTCTTTCTTGATTAACAAACATTTTTTAGCTGAAAAATCAATTATTTGATTGAAATGATACTTTTTTGTTAAAAACTCACAATTTCGGCTTGAAGATCAAGTGTTTCGTGGAAATATCGTATTTTTAGTTTGAAAATTCATCTATTTTGGTAGATATTGAATCTTTTTGGTAAAAAATGCTCGTAATTTTGGATTAAAAATTCAAAAATTTGGTTAAAAAAATTTTTATTTATTGAAAAATCATGTTTTATTGTACACCAACTTTTTTGTTGAAATTTCGTCTTTTTGGTTTGAAAATTCACCTCTTTTGGTATACATGAAATCTTTTTGGTTAAAAATTCAACTGTTTGAAAATCAACCTTTTTGTTGGAAATTCATATGAAAATTCAACTGTTTTGTAAAAAGTTCGCTTTTTTAGACTGAAAAATCTCTTTTGGTCGAAAAATCAACTATTGGATAAAAATTAATTTTTTAAAGTAATAATTTCGGGGTAAAAAAATTGTTTTCTTTTTCTTTCTTGAGTAGAAAATATTTTGTAGATGAAAAATCACTTATTTGACTGAAGACAAACTTTTCTGTTGAAATGTCGTCTTTTTGGTTTGAAAATTCATCTCAATTGGGAGCAATTTAATCTTTTTTGGTTAAAGATGCAAAAGTTGGTTTGAAAGTGAACTTTTTGATTGAAAATTTATATTTTTGGGTTTTTCTTTTGTAGAAAATTTGTAATTTTTTCATAGAAAATTCAACAATTTAGTTGACATTTTTTTCTTTCTTGAGTGAAAAATATTCTTTGATTTTAAAATCAACTATTTGATGAAATATTAACTTTTTTGATAAAAATTAATAATTTCGGGTTAGAAAATTCAACAGTTTTGTAGAAAATTCGTCTATTTCGCTTGAAATTCAACTCTTACGTCGAAATTCTATCTATTTGTTTCAAAATTGAAATATTTGGTTGAAGATTAAATCTTTTTTTTGAAAATTCAGATTTTCGGTTAAAATTTCAACTGTCTTATAGAATATTCGTCATTTTGGATAAAAAAATTTAAGAACTTGGTTTAATTGTTATCATTCCCAACTAAAAAATATTTTTTAGTTTTAAAGTCAACTATTTAGCAAACATTTTTTTTCAATAATTCATAATTTCGGGTTAAAAATTATTGTTTCATATGTCACGTAATTTTTTCAATTTTAGGGGGAAAAAAGAGAGATTCGAAAAAAAGTAGACAAAACTGTGATCCCTGACATTAGAGTTTATTCAAGCCCTGTGACAGTGTTCAAGTACAATAATAAGAATACATTAGATATTTACACTTAAATTAAATCACCATATCAACAAAGAATAACAATAACGGGGTTCATATAATAATATGAAAGATAAAATAATAAAATTGACATTTAATGGCGAAAAATTCTGATTTCTCATTTGATATCAGAAAATCAGGATAGGATTGAAATATTTAATGGTGCGAGGGATAATCTGCATACCAAGAGTACGCTCCATTTGCTCCTGTGTGCGCACCGAAATCAACATAATCTAGAATTTGAGCTGTGGATCTTTCAGGTCTCTGGGCAGGATTTTCAGTTTCAGCTGGATGAATGACGTGTGTCTGGCGTGGGAGTCTTGCCTGGGGCGTGGGTGGTGCGATTGGGTTCAACTCGAAAATATCCATTCCATCAATGGGAATAGCGATATAACGGGTTCCTCCCATTACCATACTAATTCCGAAAAACAGCACAAATATCACCTTCTAGAAGTAAACAATTTAATTAATAATTGCATTAATTTCATTTGAAATGAAAAGCTTGGGCCCAAGAATATTTTTTCGTTGAAAAATCAACTTTTTTGTTAAAAGTTTATAATTTGTAGAGTGGGCGCTTCATCGGGAATTTTATGAGATCGAGAAATGGTAGTGAATTTATTTCTTTGCCGGGAATTTAAAAAATTTTTAGAAAAAAAATCTGTCCAAGTTTGAATTCTACAGTTGTTTAAATATGTAGTTGAATTTTTATCTTTTTCAATTATGATATCATTCAGACTACAATGCATAGTTGAAAATCGGTCACTTACAAATTTTCCATTTTGGATTTTAATTTTTAGGCATACATTTTCCATTTAAAGAATTTTAAAATGCAGTTTCAAAGAATTAAAAAATTAAGAATTAACAGGATTTAGAGTCTTTTTATCAAAAAATGCAGCGATTTTATTCTGAGAGAGCTGTAATCTTTACTTCTTAAGTCCCAAAAAAAAACACCATTAGTGAAAAGTTTGGTTTTGCGAGTTTTTAGCGCTAATAATGATTTTTTGCGGTTTTTAATATACAAATTGTTTCTAAAACAAAAAGTAAGTTGCAATTTTTTCTAAAATTTTCCACTTTTTGACCGCTTATCAATTAGAGTCGGCTAATAATTAACTAAAGTTAACAAAAATAATTGTTTAAACAGTTTCTTATTATTTTTAATAATACTCTTTTTGAATAATGCTAGAATTTTTTTCTGAAAAATTCAACTTCTAGTCCACATGTTTAAGCAAATTATTATTATTTATAACTCTATTTTCCTTATATGATAATGCTAAATAGTTGCGCCTTTTTTTGTTGAAATTTTACCTTTTTGTCAAGTTTATACACAGTGAGGCAATTAATAATATTTGATAAACATAATTAATTAAACTATTTATTAGTGTTTAAAACTATCTTATCGAGTAATGATAGAAATTATTCTTTATGGAAATTTCCAGTCATAATAGAAGATAGTGATAAACAATTATGTTTCTTAAATTTTATTTTTCATCAATTCACTTTCAGTGAAAAGTAGACGAAAAGTCGACAATTTCAGCAAAAGCTGCAACTTTCTAGCATTATTCAAAGAGAATATTATTAAAAATAAAAATCAGTTGTTTAAAACATTTTTGTTAACTTTAAGTGAACTTTAACTAAAAAGATGAAAGCCAGTTAAAAAATTCAGAAAAGAACCGCCACTTTCTAACTTACTGTGAGAGAAAATTGCTATAAACAATAGGGAATTATTTTTAAAAATATATTCAAACATATAATTATTAATATACTGACCAAGAAAAAAAATCCCAGCTTCTAGAGAACGAAAATTTTATTACTAATTTGATTGTAATGAATTTTTACTTAGATTTTTCTCTAATTTTTCATTTTCCCTGATTATTAATATTTATAATCAAATTTCTAATCTTGGAAAATCGTTCATTTAGAAATTTTTTTATAACTGCAATAAAGACAATTTAATTTTATAGATTTTTAATTTATTACTCCAGTGCTGCCAAAGCTTAATTTATACTTGAAAAAAGGTGTGAATGTCACCTATTTAAATGACCAGTGTCCTTTAAATAAAAAAATAATTCAAACGAATTGGAAAAGAAATTTAAAAAATTTAATTGATTATGGAATTTAAATGAAAAAAAGAATTTGATTAAATTTATCAAAATTCAAGTAAATTGGAAGGAACTAAAAAATAAAAAATAAATTAATTGAATCAAAAAAGACTTCAGGATGAATTAAACAAAGCTAAAGAAATTCAAAAAATCTTTTGAATTGAAATTAATGTGAGTGAAATTAGCAGACTTCAAGTGAATTACAAAAATTCAAGAGAATTCCAAAGATAAAAAAAATCAGAATTCATTGATAAGAATTGCGGATTAACTTCAAACAAATTACAACATTTTTTGAACATTTTTTTTAACTTTTAATGTTTCCTGAAATCCTGAAATATTTATTAAAATACCTTCAGAGCTTGATAACCTTTTGAAATTCCTAAAAAATATTAAAAGCCACGTAGCTCCTTTCAAATTACTGGAAATCAATTAAAAATTACTTAAGCTATTTTAAAATTCCCTAAAATATTTCAAAACCTTTAAAATCTTTTGAAATCCTTTGAAATTTTTAAACCTATTGAAAATTCTTTCGCATTTTTAAAAATATTTTCAAATATTTTTAATATTTCAAGGACTTTGAAATTCCTTAAAATCTCTACGATTTTCGAAATTCTCAATTGAAAATTTCTTGTCATTTTTTATACAATATGCATCCTAAAATCTTTTAAATTCCTTAAAATCTTACTGTGAATACATTAAAAAAGTTAAAATCGAAAAGGTACAAGATGACGACATTTCCTGAAACACATTTCAAATATTTTGAAATACAAATATTTGAAATTAATTTTGAAAAAATGGATTTTCAAGAAAATAGATCAATTTTTAACATAAATGATGAATTTGGTACTAAAATGATGTATCGTGAACTGGAATTATTTAATCTTAAACCAAAAGATGAGTTTTCAACTAAAACGATGAATCTTTAACTGAAATAGATGAATTTAAAAAAATTAATTTTGACTAAAAAAGATGAATTGTCAATCGAAACTTAAACAACTAAATTTTAAGTTCAAAAAATTAATGTTCAGCCAAAAATATGAATTATCTACTCAAAAAGATAATTTTTCATTAAAAATTGAATAACTAAATTATCCAAAATTATGGAATATTTAACTGGAATAACTGTTAAATTTTTAGTTTAAAAAACAAAATAATTTTCAACCAAAAAAGGAAAACAATTTTCAACAAACAAAAGAGTTTAACTTTCAACCGAGTAATCTTATTGCCAATCTAAAAGATAAATTTTTATCTATAATTATAAATATTTAACTGTAATACTTGCACATTTAAACGAAAAGAAAAATGTTTAAACAAGAAGAATAACGTGCAAAGAAAAATATAATGTTATAAAAAATGGATTTTCAACGAAATAGTTGAATTTTAAATGAAAAAACACCTATTTTCATACAAATACTTGAATTTTCAACAATAAAATATCAATTTTCAACCAAAACTGGACATTCAAATTTTCAGTTAGAGGAATTAATTTTCATCCAAACTGATGACTTATTAACTAAAATTGAATTGTTGATTTTTATACTAAAAAGATGAAATATCTATTAAAAGAGGCGAATTTTTCACAAAGCACCTAAATTTTCAAACAGCTAGTTTAATTTCTAAATATATAAACAATCAAAATAAAATAATCTTCGACTGTAGATAAAGTAAAAATCACTTTTATAAATTGACCAATATAATTCAAATAATGAAAAAATTCGAGAATCGTAATTAGAAAATTTATTGGAATTCTTGAAATTTGAAGAATAGGCCAAATATTATAAAACCGAAAGAAAAATCTTACTGTATAATTCATCCACAGTTTACAAGATAAACAATTTGAATTTAGAGCTCTAGACGCTGATTTTAAACTTTCTGAATTTGATTTAATTTGCGAATTGATATTTTTTTGAAGTCACTATTAAGATGAAACTATTAAAGTATGTACCGAGAAATCCATGGTTCGAGTGTCACTTGTTATAGAGCCAGGTATTCAGACTGACGATAGAGGCTGATGGACCAGGATTTTATACGGATCGCTTGGCCGCAGCTTTCTCGAATTCACTCCTGGTGACCACCGAGCACAGTCATCATCATCAATTACTTCTGGGACTTCTTGTCACGTATCTATTTGTTCTATCGTAATCCAATCGCCGAGGAAGAACGCCAGTTATTTATTTTCACCACTAAACCAAATAGACCAACACCGCTTCAATTTTCTCCTTCCTTTTTATATCTTCTGAAGCAATCAACTACAAAATTAATAGTATAATACCAATGGTGAATTATACATTTTTTTCAAATTGAATAGAATTTATTTGCAAAGTACGATTCAAATCGAAAGTATTGTAACAAAATCAGGGTGTCCGTTCTTTGCGGTTAATGAAATTAAAAAATTCGAAATCTAAATCCAAAAAATTTTTCATTCGAAGTAATAAAAATTGAGCTGCAAATAATTTGAAGTAATTTTAAGCTAGAAATATTAAAAATTGAAAGATTACGTTTTTGTTATAAACTGAACACTTCTTAAATTAAAAATTAAATTATTTTCATTTTAAATAGTTTAAATGCCCTTAAAAAGCTTAATATTTTTATTTCTACATCCTGAAACACCTACATGTTCTTTCACATTTATTCCAATTTCAAGTTATTCTTGAAATTTTTTCAAAACTTTTAATCATCTTTTAAAAAGATTCGAATTCTTCTTAAATTTTTTCTTTTAATCCGGCAAAATAACAAATAATTCCTTAAAATTTTTCAGATTCATTTTTGACAATTTTTTAAATATTTTTAAATTAATTTTTCAAAATAAAACGTTATTTTCAATTTTCCGAGGAATTTAAAGAAAATGTATTTTATTGGTATTAGTATTTATTGGTATCTGGAGACCGAAATTGTAATCTTGTTACATTGAATTTTCTACAATTTTTTAACAATTTTCAACAAAACAGTTGAATTTTCCAACCGAAATTATAAATGTATAACAAAAAAGTTGCTTTTCAAAAAAAGAATTGTTTTTTAAACCAAAAAAATTGCAACTAAGTTGCTGAATTTACAAGCCAAAAAGACGAATTTTCTATGAAATAGTTGAATTTTCAACCAAAAAAAGATTTTTCAGTAAAGAAAAAAAATTTCAACGAAATTATTGAATTTTGAAACCAAATTTTCACAACAAAAGTTTAATTTTTAACATGAGATTATGATTTTTCAACCGGAAATGTTACTTTTTATCAAATAGTTGATATTGAAACCGAAAAATATTTTACATTCTAAGACCAAAAAAATGTCAACCAGGTTGTTGCATTTTTAATTCGAAATAACAATTCTTGTACAAAACAGTTAAATTTTCAACCAAAAGGATGAATTTTCCAAAAGAAATGAATGTTTATCAAATTTCCCGACTCGCAAACATTTTTGTATGTCAATGAAATTTAAAAATTCGAAATCTAAAGCAAAACAAATTTCCATTCGAAGTAATAAAAACTGAGTTGCAAATAATTTGAAGCAATTTTAAGCTAGAAATATTAAAAATTGAAAGATTACATTTTTGTTATAAACTAAATACTTCTTACCTTAAAAGTTAAATTATTTTCATTATAAATAATTTTAAAATCCTTAAATAGCTTCAAAATTTTATCTCAACATCAAAAATATGTCCTTAAAATCTTCCAGAATCACTTTTGACAATTTTGGAAATCTTTTTAAATATGTCCAAATATTTTCTTAATTTATTTATTATATTTATTTTCTGAATTTTTCAAAATAAAAATCCAATTTAAATTTTCCTGGGAATCTTAAGAAAATGATTTTTAATCTTTTGAAGCCTTTTATAATTATTATAAAGCTTATACATTTTTTGTTCGAAATCTGCAAAAATCTATCTTTTGTTTTAAATTAAGTCGCAGGCTATTTGTTCCAAAATTTCAGTAGGAATAGCCGGATTTTGTCGTTATACGTAAATACTTCGTTTCAATTATCTGAAACATTAACAAATTTTAATTAATTTTAAATATTTTCAGACCTAAATATCTCTTCAACTTACTCGAATTTTTTCTACGAATAATAGGTATTCAATATTTATTATGCATTAAAATTCAACAATTTTACTTGTAAATTTAAATTCGTTTAACAATTAAGACTTTCCAATTGAAAAAAAAAAAATTTTTAACGTTAAAATCTGCAAATTCTTAAATTTTTAGCAGATTTCGAATCGCCTTGTAAAATCAATTATTTTTAAACTCGTTAATTATTAATGTACAGTTAAATTAAAAAAAAATAATTCTAATTTATGTTCCTCAGTTGATAAACTAAAAAAATTTTAATCCAAAATTGCAGATTTCAAACGCTTCTAGGTTTTAATTTATTAAGTCTTTTTGTAAAATTCTTCAAATGAAAAATGTACGCTTTAAAATTTTCGATCCAAAATGGAAAATATGTAATTGAAAGATTGTCGAATTACGCATTAAAAAAATTTTTAACAAGAGTTAAAGTTAAAAAAATGTAGGAATAAGTTGAGTTTTCATGATAAAAATTCGAACGTTTTACAAACAATTTTACTTTTAATCCCGAAACAGTAAACTATCAACTA
>JAWWLR010000166.1:24430883-24441386 GCA_035041075.1 Acraspis erinacei | reverse complement strand
AATATGAATGCTTCTTATGAATTAACAAAGTAGTACAACTTTCAACCAGGTAGTTGAACTTTCAAACAGAAAAGATGATTTCTCAATAAACAATGTTCAATCACTATTACAATCGAGGAAAGTTTTTCATTTTAAATCAAAAAACGTTGAATTGGATATTTGAAAACAAAAGAGATGAATTCTCAAATAAAAAAAAAATAATTTTCAACGCAATTTGAATTTTTAACGAAAAAAATATTTTTCAGTCAATAAAGAAGAAAAATTGCATAAAAAATGTTGAATTTTTAAACCAAGAAGACAAGCTCTTTCAACAAAATACATCAACTTTAAAGTAAATGGTTGCATTTTCAACCAATGTGATTGATTTTCTACCAAAAATATGAATTTTCGATCAAATAAATAAGTTTTTTACCGGATAATTGAATGTTCTACAAAATAGTTACATTTTCTACTAAATTCTTAAATTTTCTAGTCAACAAGTCGAGTCTTCTACAAAACAGTTGATTTTTCAAACAGAAAATATGAATTTACAACAAAAAAGTTAATTTTCAACCAAAAGTTAAATTTATTTGGTTAATAATTAAACTATTTATTTTAAAATTCAACAATTTGATAGAAAATGAACTTTTTTATTGGCAAATCATATTTTTGGATTGGGAATTCAACTGTCTTGTGAATAATTGGTCTTTTGGCTTCAAAATTAAACAATATCGTTGCAAATTGGTATTTTTTGGTAAAACAATAATCTTTTCGGTTGAAAATTTAACTATTTGTTTAAAAATTCATATTTTTGGCTTAAAATTCCATTCCATGGTTGCAAGTTCAATTACTTTGTGAAAAATTAGTTTCCTTTGAGATTCACCTCTTTGCTTAAAAAAGTATACTACTTTGTCAAAAATTCATTTTTTTTGTATTTTTTTCCCCCCAAAAATTCAAGTATCCATTTTTGGTTGGAAATTTAACTTTTATATGTTGAAAATTCAACTATTTAATGGAGAATTCAGATCTTTTGTTGAAAATTCGTCCTTTTGGTAGAAAATTAATCTTCTTAGTTGAAAATTGATTCTTTTTGATTAAAAATGTAAGTATTTAGTTAGCAATTAATCGTTTTTAGTTCAGAATTCAAATATTTTCGGATTGAATTCAACTCTTTTGGATTTCAAAATAAAATCTTTTTTGACGAAGATCATGTTTTTAGTTAAAAAAACAACTGAGCTCTTTTTGGGTTGAAAATTCAACTATTTGGTTATTAATGCAATTCTTTGATTTAGAATTAAGTTTATTTATTGAAAATTCGTATTTTTGTATTGAAAATTCATCTCTTTTGTTATAAAATTAACTTTTTTTTATTTGACAATTCGAAATCTTAGGAATTTAGAGTCTCAAATCGAATTCATCAGTATGTTATCTACAATAATTTTAGTTTATTTTTTTATTATTTAAACGAATTTCTCCGTAATAAAAAAAACTTTAAGTGCGTTCTGCTTTTTTCTGGAATCTTAATCTTCAAGTAATTATACAAATTACATTCAGGAAAAATATACACACAAGCGACACGCGCTAGTGAAGGCGTTCGTGATCTTATTAGTCACGGTTCAATTAATCGGTTTAAAGCTCAGTTTTTTTTATTAATGTAGCAATAGTGTAAATAACGATAGAAAATTTTTATTTGAATAAATTAATTAAAAGTGATAAAAGTGATAATCAGGATGAAAGTTAAATGCGCGTTTAGAGATTTTGCGAT
The DNA here is from genome assembly GCA_035041075.1 of Acraspis erinacei. Classification (NCBI taxonomy): domain Eukaryota; kingdom Metazoa; phylum Arthropoda; class Insecta; order Hymenoptera; family Cynipidae; genus Acraspis; species Acraspis erinacei. Next base: position 24,439,642 of record JAWWLR010000166.1, on the reverse strand, counting down.
TTGTGATATATTTGTGAAATAGGCGAAATTTGAAGACTTTTTTAAGTCTAAATATATTGCATTTTCAACAAAATAGTTGAAATCTACCAAAATAGAATAATTTTCTACAAAAAAAAATGAACAAAATATTTTACTTTTTGAACAAAGACTTGAATTTATAACCTACAAAGATACATTTTTAATCAAGAACTTCCCTTCAAAACAAATATGAATTTTAAATTCACTAGGAGGAATTTATTCAACAAAATAATTTTTAACTTAATATACAAAGATGGATTCGAACCAAATAGTTGAATTTTCATAATATCAATCAGATAAATTGTTAACAAAAAATGGAATACATAAACTTTTAGTTTAAAAATTACTTTTCAACCAAAAAAACGGATTTTCCATAAAATAGTTTAATCTTTAACCAAAGAGATGAATTTCCAACTGCAATTTATATTTTCCGTCCAAAAATGTATTAAAAAAAAAGTTTAATTTAAACAAGAAAGACGAACTTTAACAAAATAGTTGAATCTCCAACCAAAGTAGATTAATTTTCAACCAAGAAGTTTTAATTTCTATTCAAAAATACGAATTTGGAACTAAAGAGATTATTTTTTTTACAAAACTATTGAATTTTTAACCCGAAAATATGAAATTTGAACAAAAAAGGTTAATTTTTTAACAAGTAGTTGGATTTTCGACAAACAGGATCAATTTTTAACTAAAACTGGAATACAAATTTCAGTTCGAAAAATTAATTTTTAATAAAAAAAAACGAATTAAAACTAAAATAATTAACTAAGAACATTTTCAATTTAGGCCCTGAGGGATAAAACAATTTTAAATTCAAACTTGTTTTAATTTTTAAATTTTTAAATAAAAAGGATTATTTTTTTATTTAATTTCGGTCTACAAAAAAGCTTAGTTAATTCATTTAAGAAAAGGTAACAGAAGGAAGAAAGTTAAATTTTGATAAATCTTTAAATTAAATCAATATTATACAAAATTTATATATTTCAGAAAAAATATGTAACCTCTATGAAAAAATGCGCTGAAATTTTCCGAATGGAAGTATGTAGTTCTTGTTTGCATTTTGGTCCAATCGCACAATTTCATGGAGTTAATGTTTAAAAATATTTATTACAGACTCAGTGAAAAGGTCGATTAGACTGCTTAATCTATTACAAAAAATTACTTGTTCTACTTTTTGAATACATTGAAAATCCTATAATTTTTATAATTTTCATCGAATACATAAATTTCATAACGTTTAATTTAGGTTGATGAAATTAAACCGGTCAATTTTTTTTTGAATTTTGCATAATATATTATCTTTAGCCATATATTCATACATGCTTAGATAGATTTTAATTTGAAATTATCTTATTATCAAAAATTTAATTTTACATTATTCGACTTGAAACATTTTCAAGATAAAATGCTTAATTTTCAGCAACCATTTTAAAAGATTACAAAAATATTGAGAATAATTTCTTCTACCTGTATTCCTTTAAGCCAAAGAAAACTACCTACAGAAATCAATAGGGTTGTTTCCAAAGTCAGATATTATTTTTCCAATAAATGGATCATACAGTATATAAAATTCTAATTTTAAAAATGCCCATAATATATTTTTTACTATTTTTAATTTAATGTTGAAATATGAATTTTTTATTAAGATGTCGATTGGACGACCCCTTTGTGGTCAAAGGGGTCGGATTTTCCACCAGTCACTCGTCATATTTACTGAACAATTCGTAAATATGTACCATTTTAAAATGTGTTAATAATTGTACTTACTATTTTCCTTCAACGTACTACTGACTCCTAACCCAAATATTACAACTGGAGAATTTTGTTTGTCGCATAAATCTTAAAAAATAAAGCTATCAAATGAAAATAGTCAGAATTGAAAGCAGAACCGTGGCCTAAACTCTTTATCATGAGTTTCGTTAGTTTTCATGGTTTTCATTAAAGCCAAATCGTCACATTGATAGATAATGATGAGAACCTCTGAGGCACGTGACAGGCACGTGACACCCACGTGACACCAATTTGAATAAGTGTTTTACCGCCCTCAATTTTTAATAACTTTTTTCTGTTGAACGACTCAACAGAAGAAAAAAATTACAACGCACCTTCGGTTCAGATTAAAATTATATATTACAAAAATATTTGATCTAAAATCGTTAAACAACCCTATTGAAAAATCATTCTTTTCCTTCAGTCTAGAACTCTTTGTAAAATTACCTTTTTATGTAGTTTTAATTAATAGAGAACTGAGTTTGCCTTTCATTGTCCGTAAAAAAATTTATTTTAAAAAACGCCCATAAAATATTTTAGCACTATTTAGCACTATTTAAAATATTTCAGCTACATTTAAATGATTCCTAAGGCTGATAATAAATGTCATAATATTAACATAATGACCATCGTTATTCAAATTTAAAATAAAGAATCAATAATGTTAAAAGGCAGAGCATCATATTTTATTATAGTTCATTTCAAAAATATTTAATTTGTATAGATTCAGCCAATCTAAAAAAGGGGGGAATCTGAAAAAGATAAATCTGACAAGGGGAAGCTGATTTTGAACCCTGAAGTAGAGAAATGAGTGTGAAATATGCGTCTATCTATAACAAACGATTTATGGACATTTAAACCTTTCTATTAGACCTTGCAATAAACTTCCACACACGTCTACCTTGGGAATTCCAAGAGCACACCAAAGTACGACCACTACGACCCACTAAACAGGAACGAACAATTTCGAGGTTGAATTGGCCCAATTCCAGCAGAATCCGTTCTACTACCATTGAATTTACACCTCGTACATACCAACTTTACAGTCGTATCATTCACTACAGTCACAAAATTCTCTCAATTTATCGAATGTTTACATTTCCGCATCCTGCCTCATTCACTGCAAATACTTTTCTTCAAACAAAGAAAGGTTTTCTTTAACCAAAGAAAGTTCTTTTTTTGTTATTGGTAACTTTCTAGTTTTAAAACGTCTTCAAATAGAAATAGCTAAATTTGAAAAACTACATAAAATTGATCTGATGCAATTTAAAAATGTTAAATCATTCAATTTTCGGTATTTATCAGTTTTTAACATATCCAAAATTGAAATAATTCAGATCTAAGAAGTTAAAAGTCCCTAGTCTGATTCCAAATTTATATTTAAGATGAATTAATAAATAAAAATATAGCTGGTGAAATGATAAATTATAAGCAATACTGAAAAACAGTTTCGGTATTATGAGAAGTGAATTAATGTCGTGATTTAAGGTTTAGGAAGTCTGACGCCAAGTGCATGGATTGCTTCTGCGATGCGCCTAATAATAAACCAGAAATACAATTAGATTGAGAACTCAAGATAATCAGCGTCCTAGCGAATTCAACTATTCTTATAGTTATCAACATTTTTCAAATAAAAAATCTAAAAATGATTAAATTCGTATTTACGATATTTTCTAAAAGATTTATAATGATATGATTGATATTAATTGATAGAAGTACATATATAGGCATGCAGCAAAACTTCCTTTTCAAAATTCCCTTCTTTTTTCCAAATCAACTTTCCATTTTTCTAGACCATTATTTCCATTTGTATTATTATTATTATTATTATTATTATTATTATTATTATCTTGGAACACTTTTAAAATATTATCTTTTATCAATTAAATAAACAGGATGGATAAAAATTTAGAAGTTTTAACTTTGATAAATGATAGAGATCAAAGATTCAGATTCAGTTTCAAAAATATAAATCTAAGTTAACACTTTCATTACTCTAATTAAAGAATCAATCAATGAACTTTAAAATTGTCAAAATAATATTTTTCGAAGTAATTTTAAGCAAGAAACATTAAAAATTATTTTTCTTAACTTAACAGTTCTTAAATTAGAAGTGAATTTTTTTAAATGTCCTAAAAACTCGAATTTATAAATACCAATTAAAGAATTATTATTTTTAGGAAAAATTAGAGATATTTAGAAGTTTTGAAAAGATTTAACATTCATTTAGAACTTGAAATGATTTCAAATAATTTAATAGAAGTGTGTGTACCGAAAAAAATTCAACTATTCATACCGAAATTTCGGTACAAATACCCACAGCGTAATTAAAACAAAATGTATATTTTTGCAGATTTCAATACAAAAATTTAGAAAATTTTTAAGAATTGTGAAAGGCTTCACAAGAATAAAAACATTTTCTTAAGACTTCTAGAAAAATTCAAAATGATTTTTCATTTTGAAAAATTATTTTAAGAGAATATTTAAAAAGTTTTTAAAAGATTTCCAAAATTGTCAACAAAGAACCTGAAAGATTTTAAGGGTTTTTCTATTAATTAAAAAATATGTTTAAAAGTTCTGAACAAAATTTTCACACATTTCGTTCAAATTACTTGAAATCATTTCAAGTTTTTAATTTATTTTTAATCCTTTCAAAACTTCTAAATATGTCTTAAAATTACTCAAATTTTTTTACAAATAATAAATGTTCAATTGTTATTTATACGCAAAAATTCAACAATCTCACTTATAAATTAAACATTCTTTTAATAGAACAATTAAAATTGTAACGTTAACATTTTAAAATCTCTTCGAAATTGTAATGATCTAAAGCTTTCTGTGTCAAACAGTTCAGTCCAAATTATTTACTTTCAATTATTTGATTTTTAATTAATCTTCTTAAATGAACAGTAAAATATTGCTAAATATTACATAATTATTCTTTTTTTTAATTAGAAAATTTTTAATTGAATTAAAAATGGAAAATTTTAGACTGAAACAGTATTTTAAATTTAATAAAAGCCTTCAATTACGAATATATTATTATGAAGTTATTTTTAAAATAAAAATAGTTTTTAAAGTTTCAATCGCATGTTTTTTTTATAAAAAATTTTCAACTCAAACGCTTTTAATTTTTAATTATTTAAGCATTCAAGACTGCACTTTAAAATTCTTGAAATTAAAAATATACGCTTACAAAAAAATCTAAAATGGAAAATTTTTAAAGAAAAAGATTTTTGAATTGCGAATTGTAAATTAAATGATATCAACATTAAAGAAGATATCAATTTAACTAATTAATTTAAAAAACTGTTGAAACCGAACTTTTGACAGATTTTTCATCTAAACATTTGTAAAATTCTCGATCAACAATAATTTACTTGAAAAAAGTGACCTACATAAATCGAAAAAGTTCTATTGAATTTAAAAGAATTAAAAATAATTCGATGAAATCTATAAGAATTCTAGGTGAATTTTAATTTAAAAAATATTATTGATTATTTCATATAAACAAAAATTCAAGTGAATTGAAAACACTAAAAAAATATAAAAAATTCATAAAATTTAATAACTTTTAAATAAGTTTTAGAAAAATTCAAGAAAATTCAAAAGCATTTCATGAAATGACTAAATGTTCAATACCTGTTTGAAAGCATTTAGGATAAATTAAGGAAAAACGAAACAAAATCCATTGAATTAAAGAGAAATGAGTGGATTTAGAACACGAAAATCTACGAAATCCTGCGAAATATCTTACTTCTTGTGAATAAATTCTGTGAAATCAATTAAAATAGTATACAATCCTGTTAAAAAGTACATGAAATTCGACATTGACTGAAATTCTGGAAAGTTTACTAAAATACCTCGAGAGCTTTTAAACTCCCTTAAAATCACTGAAATTCTCTGCAGTTTTATGAATTCTCTAAATTTTTTAAATTTTACAACTTTGTAGGTCCTGTAAAATCGTTCCATATCTACAGAAATTCTACTTAAACCTTCACAATCGCATACAAAATTGTTAAAATCTCTTGAAATCATTAAAATCATTGAAAAACACTTCCAAAATTTGTAATCTTTTGTTATTCCATGGAATATTTTAAAGTACAGTAAAATATTTCAAACCCTTTCAAAATCCCTTTAAATTATTGAAATCAGTTAAAAATGCCTTGGAATCTTTGTAAATTCCCTAAAATATGTAAAATGTTGTAAAATCTTTTGACATCTCTTTAAATTGTTAATTAAAAAATTCCCTTAAATATTTCAAATCCTTTAAAATCTTTTGAAATCCCTTCAAACTTTTCAAATCTCTTATTAACTCCCTGCAAGTTTTAAGAATACCCTAAAATCTTTTGAATCCTTTGGAATACCTTCAAATTAATAAAACCGATAAAAAATTCTTTAGTATCTTTTAAAATGCCTTAAAATATTTAAAAGCCTTGACATCTTTTACAACCCATTAAAATTTTTAAAGTTCTTTTTAAATTCCTGAGAAATTAAAAAAATATTATTTAAAATTCTTTCACATCTCTTGAAAATGCCTAGGAATCTTTTAGAATCGCCTGAAATATATCAAACACTTTGAAATCCTTATAAATTATTGAAATAAATTAAAAACTCTTTGGAATATTTTTAAATCCCTTAAAACATTTTACACACTTTGACATATTTTGCCAACCCTTGCAAATTTTTTAAGTTTTTTTTAAAATTCCTGAGAAATTAAAAAAATATTATTTAAAATTATTTTACATCTATTGAAAATGCCTTCAAAGCTTTATCTTTTAAATTGTCGAAATTAATTTTTAAAAACTCCTTGGAATCTTTTCACATTCCCTGAAATATTTCAAATCCTTTAAAATGTCTTGAAATCCCTCAAAAAATTGTAAAACTCTTGGAAATTCCTGGAAATGTTTAAAAATACTCTAAAATCTGTAAAAAAAAAAGTTAATTTCTTCAAATTACTAAAATCGATTGGCAATTTCTTGTAATCTTTTGAAATAACTTTTCAATACGTTAAAATATCTCAAAACATTTAAATCTTTAAAATAAAATCGCGTGGAATTACATGGAATCTGGCCAATTTTCTGAGATCCTGAATAATATATTAATATACTTTGAGAACTCTTAAAATCCTTAAAAATCATTGAAATCTTTGAAAATTTTATAAAATCCCTTGGCGTACTTTAAAATATCCTACAATATTTTAATTCTTTGAAATTTCTTTAAATCTCGTTAAACTTTTCAAAGATCTTTAAAATTCCTTGAACTTTAAAAAAAAATACCCTCAAATCTGAAATAATTCTTTTGAATACGTTACAATTATAGAAATCTATTCCAAAATCCTTCAAATCTTTTTAAACACCCTAAAATCCTTTAAAATCCCTTCAAATTATTGAAATATTTTTTAATATTTTAAAATACCCTAAAATATTTTTAAAACAATTTTTTAAATTCATAAATAGTTATAGACTTGAATTAAATAATTGTTAACCCGTAGGTTAACCTGATTTCCCCTCACCTTTGACCACCCTTATCTATATCTGATCACAAAATTATTTAGAAAACGTTTGAATATTCTAGGTGACTGTGTCTAAAAAAATGTTTTTTGGTACTTAGGTGGCGTATTTGTAATGGAGTTGCTCGTGCCAACAGTTTCGGATATCATTTTTAAATATACCTGGCCTATTTCTCGTTATAAGAAAACAATAGCTAAAAATAGTAACATTGATAGCCAGCCTTTTCATATCAACGTAAATGGAATTAACAGCACCTGGACTCTTTCGATTCGATTTTGGAAGGGACCTGAAGGTAATATTTTAATTCATTTATCATAACTTTCCTCATGAGTTAATAACTACACTGGAACCAGGATTTCCGTAAACTAGATTTGTGCGTTCCTAGAACTGTAATGTCCTCCACAGTTTTGTGACGAGAGGAGTCGCGGGACCAAAAGAGAGGATATGCTCAGCCAAGCGTGACAGCCTTACCTGTTTACATACGGTGTCCATGGAATTGTGTCAAAGGCCTCCGCGAGCCATATCCAAAATTGTGTACAATTCCAGGTTCCAGTGTATTTCATAATTGTTACAAGTAACAAATTGTAAGAAATTCTCTCCTTACAGGAAAAAGAGTAACAAATCCAGTTGTTTTGTGCCTAAATATGGTAAAATGCTCAGTAGAAGAAACAGAACAAGCAAAAATCAGGTTTCAATTTGCCGTTTTCAATGCGGCCGTAAATCACTGGGAATACTGCCATGTTAGTAGAACGATATTAGAATTAAAATCGACATAAGACATAATATCTCTGGGATACAGAGACTTGTCAATAGTCGACAGGCATTTGAAGAAAAATGGCGAACTCGTGGTGATGGTGAAAATACAAATAATCCAATGCGAAAGCGAAAAGCATTCTCTGGCACAGGTAAGTTTCCCTGAGTGATGATTAATTTTCGCCTTTAAACTGGGTGTCTACTCAAATCCCGGGAAAAAATTCCCTGACAATTCCTGGTATTTTCCAGGTATCTCTAGTTTTTCTTAAGCCTAATTTTTTTTTTAAATGTTTTAGATGTTTTTTTTTCATTTCTAGGGATTCAATTAATATGTTGAAGTTAGAAGGCTTTGACAAATTATATCACAAGATATTCTTAAGCATCGATTCAATAAATACATCAACAATACTAAAAACGTAATTAATCATTTTTTGAATTGGTTTCCAAATTCCATGAATTTGAATAATAATTCAAACAAATTTTTATTTTACCTTCTTATACTTACAATTCCGTGCATACTTAGGTCAAACTAATGCGGGTAGTATATTAAATTTAAATTAAACGGCCTAAAAATGCTAAATTTTATAGTAAAAATATTGCATTTTCTACAAGAAATATACATTTTTAACCAAATAGTTGAATTTATAACCGACACTATTAATTTTCTTCCAAAAAATAAGATTTTTCAACAAAAATTGGAAT
>JAWWLR010000166.1:24362782-24374685 GCA_035041075.1 Acraspis erinacei | reverse complement strand
TTCATTACAATTTTTATTTTTTATTAAAATTTTAATAATAGCTAATATAATTTATTATTTTTCGGGGAAATCTTCCTCGGTATCATAAAATAATAATATTAATTTATAAAAGATTTTTAACTATTACTTTTAATTTAATATTATACTATATTCAATTTAGAATATTTTTAATATTTTAATTGTTAAGGGGGGGGGGGGGTAAAAAGATATTAATTATAAAAATTATTACTTGCAAAAAATAGTGAATGCAGATTTATTAAAACTTAAAGGTATTGTATTTTCAAGAAAACAGATAAACTTTTAACCAAGCAGTTTATATTTCAACTAAAAAGATTAATTTTTTACTAAAAAGACGAATTTCCAACCATATAGTTGAATTTTGATCTCAAGAAGGTAAATTTTGAACCAAAAATGGAATAAATCAATTTTTAGTTAAAACACTTAATTTTCAACACATTTTTCCCCTAGCAGTTAATTTTTAAGAAAAAAAATGAATTCTCAACCAAAAGTATGATTTTTAATATTTCCACAAAAAAATATTTTAATTTTTGATAAAAAAAAACAGAGCTCAAGCTAACAGTTGATTTTTCAATAGAAAAGATTAAGTTTCTCAAAAAATTCTCAAACAAAACAGATCGATTCTTAGCCAAACAGTTACATTTTTAACCAAAAAGTGACTTCATAAAATTTTTGATTTTTCAACAAAATAATTGAATCCTTTCTTATTTAAAATATAGGAAAAAACTTTGTCTTCAAAATGTTTAACTTTCAAGCTGAAAAGACGAATTTTCTACAAAACAGTCGAATTTTTAAAGCAGAAAATATGAATGTTTAAAAAGACAAGTTAATTTCTAAAGAAATGAATTTTTAACAAAAAATTACAAGTTTTTAACAATAAATGGAAGATACATTTTCAGTTGAAACTGTTAATTTTCAACAACAGAAAAATGATTTTAGAAAAAAATAGTCAATTTTTCAACCAGAGAAATAAAATTTTAACTAAAATGATTAATCTTCGGCCAAAAAATCAATTTTTAACCAAATAGTTGATTTTTGCAACAAAAAAGATGAATTTTCTACCAAAAGGCGAATTCTCAACTAAAAAGGGTAAATTTATAACCGAAAATAGAATAGGTAAATTTTTTACCAAAATAGTTGAAATTTTCAACCAAAAAAACAACAACACATTTTCACCAAAATAATTACATTTTCAAAAATAGAGCTAAATTTTTAACTAAAATGATCAATCTTCAACCAAAAAGATACATTCTCAATGAAAAAATTTAACAGTTTATTTAAAAAAAAAAATTAATTTTAAATAAAAAACAGTTTAATTCAGTAAAAAAGACGAATTTTTTAAAAAAATTGATCAAAATAATTGAATTTTTAACCTAAAACGATGAATTTGCAAACAAAAAGGATCACACTTAACGAAAAAATTTGATTTTACAACACAATAGTTGAATTTTTCAGTCAAAACGAAGTTTTTTATAATAAAGTTGAATGTTTAACCTAGAAAGATAAATATTCAATCCAAAAGGACCAATGTTTAAAAAAAAATAGTTGAGATCACAAGAAAATAATTAATTTTTTTTTAATCGTTGAATTTATAATGAAATACTTGAATTTTCTACCTGCAAAGATGAATTTTCAAAATCAAATTCCCGAATTCTCAAACAAAAGATTAAACTATCTAATTTTTTTAGACTAAACTGGTAAAGACCTCCAAAATTTTTGCAAAGAAAGATTAAAGTTCAACCAAGTTGATAAATTTGGTCAAAAGGACGATTTTATTAGAAAACAGTTGAATTTTAAATAAAAAATATAATTTTCAAGCATAAAAGATCAATTTTAAACCATGAACTACTAAAAAATGAATCTTCAACCAACGTGATGACTTTTTAAGAAAATAGCTGAATTTTCAACCAAACTGTAGACTTTTCAATGAAAATGAATTAAAAAACAGTTGTACTTTCTTAATGGATTCTATTATTTCAGTTTGCATTTAAGGGAAAAAGTGATAATAAGATCAAATATCTTGAAAACAGTGGGAAAATGAGGAATTCTTTTTTTAAAAAAAGGGGAAAAAGAAGGGAATAGGGTCAAGAGTTTGAAGTCGCCTTTTTTTAATTCTCCACAATTAAAAAAAAACTAGTAAAAAAATAAATGTTTGTAGGTCAGTTCTACTTCTGTGGAACACAAAAGAAGCTTTTAAAACATTTTCTAGGTCAATGTGGTGGCCCAAATATAATAAATCGATAATGAAAACTGGTTCAAACTGGATTTTGTACCAGCGAATATAGCCAATAGAATTTAACTAAAAATTGTCTTTCTAAATTAAACTTTAATCGGGTATCAATCTCGTTATTAGAAAAATTATATTATATATGTAGCAAATTCTGAAAAATATAAAGAACTATTTAAATTTCAACCTTCAAAATGTTGACGAGTTCACTACTAAACTTTAAGATTAATAATCTTCAAATTATTTTTAATTAATTAATAAAAAAACTAAACACCCTTAATTCTATAATAATTCCTTACTCAAAAGAAAAAAAAAACTTAAATCTTGAAACAGTATTTATTTTGAGCACCTTGTAACTAACAAAAGGAACTTCAGATAATGCACACCAATAACCGAAGAACCCTTAATCACAATTTGCACAAGATTTTTAAAATTATTTTTTTTCTCACCTTGTGCCGTTTCAAACGAAAAAGTTGGCACAACACTCAAAAGTTATTTTTACTCGTCCTTCTGTTATTCTCGTGCAATTCTCCACGCAATAAAAACGACTTTATATTGTTTTCAATGGATTTATGGTAAAATCAGCTTTTCCATAATACTACCGACGAGTCGGTGAATATCGTGCGGTTTAGATCAAATTACGACAATAAATAAAAACGATACTCGAGTATTTTAGCAGGCACTGCCTGTTAAAATAAGCACAGAGTCTGAGAAATCAGCCAGGACTCGCCCAGCTGTACATTAGTTACAATGAGTTTTTTTGTTTGTTGTTGCTTTGTTTACCTACTTATTAATAATAGAAATTCGTTACTAGGTGCTCTCGTTGAAACATTACTGGTCAGAGTTGGGAGGGATCCCGATCGAGGGAAACGTCGTCGATGATAATTTTCCTAGTTATTCCCTCAACCGGAAGTGATGCTTCGAGCGCAGAGTTCCAACTCAAACATTTTACTTGGAAGCCTGTTCTAGATAAGCGATAAGGTCTCCTCTTTCTTGAGGCTTCTTGAGTCCAGCGAACACCATTTTTGTGCCGGGAATGTACTTCTTTGGATTTTCCAGGTACTCGAATAATGTGTCCTTATTCCAAGAGATGCCTGCAAAAAAAATGGTTTATCATCATGCTCAACGGGTGTTTTACTTTAGAGGATGATTCTTTTTTTGAATAAACTAGTCAAAAGGGGAAAGTACCTTTTGCTTTGTTTGCATCGGTGTATGCGTATCCAGCTGCCTGTCCTGTTTTTCTACCAATCAATCCGTGTAAATTGGGACCAACTTTGTGCTTGCCACCAGCTTCGATGGTGTGACACTGCGAGCACTTTTGAACGAAAATCTGAAATCAATTTTCAAGTTTTGTAAATATTTAACAACAGGGTGACCGTTCTAATCGAAGACAAAAATTCCCGGCCATTTCCCAGTCAATACAAATTTCTTAAAATCGTACTGTATTCTAAACGTTTCTCCATTTAGAGTAATAAAAAATAAACAACAAATTAAAGTTTAAACGTTTTTTAATTGAAAAATTTTGTATTTAATTACTCAATAATTTACACGTATAAAACGGAAGTTACTACCACTTTTCAACTAAATAATTTCAAGTTTAATGGATTTAAACTGCAAAATTCAGCATTTTTAACATTCGAAAAATTATAGAGTTCAAAAATTTAGATTAAGTTCCCAAAATAAAAATCCACGTTAACATTTTCAATACTCTAAATTAAAAAATCAATCAATGAACTTGAAAAATTTTCAAAATTATATTATTAAGTTCTTTTAGGCTAGAAACTTTCACAATTTAAATTTTTTCCAAATTAAAAGTTCTAAAATTAAAAGTTAAATTATTTTAATTATAAATAGTTTAAGCACCCGTGAAAAGCTTTTAAATCATTTAAATTACTTTGAAAATTAAATGAATTTGTCCAAAAACTTCTAGAAAACACTATTTATTTTTAGAAAAAATTGAAGTAATTTTAACAGATATTTATAAATTTTCAAAAGATTCCAAATTAATTTAGAACTTGAAATGATATTAAATAATTTAAGTGAAGTGCGTGTACCGCCAAAATTCGACTATTCGTACCGACATTTCAGTGCAAAAACTCACAGCATAATTTAAAACAAAATGTAGTTTCTTGCAGATTTCAAACAAAAAATTTAGAAGCTTTTTAAAAACTGTGAAAGGCTCCCAAAGAATAAAAACATTTTCTTAGTATTCTAGGAAAATTGAAAATTATTTTAACATAATATTTAAAAAGATTTGAAGAGATTTCCAAAATTAGAAAAAAAGACTGGAAGATTAAAATTACTCAAATTTTGTCTAAAAATAATAAGTGTTCAATTATTATTTCAACATACAAATTCAACAATTTCGCTTACAAATTAAACATTTTTTAAATAAAACAATAAAAATTGTAACAATAAAGTTTAAAAGCTTTTCAAAGTTCTAACAATTCAAGGCTTTCTATATCAAACAATTAAAATTAAAATTGTTTACTTTTAAATATAAAATTCAAATTAAATGGGTTAAGAACTGAATAATTTAGACTGAAACGAATATATTATTATTAGATTATTTTGAAGTTGAAAATAGTTAATAAAGTTTCAATCGCACCTTTACATTTTTTTATAAGACTACGATTTGTGAATTGAATCAGTAACAATCTGGAAATTCTTCAACTTTGAACGGATTTAGAATCGTTTTATCAAATAAATTATTGTTCATTTTTTAAAACTTAAAGTACAGATCCATTTAAAAAATGATTTTACTCCCGTAAAATTGGCCTAACGGAAACGAGAAAAATTCGATTAAATGCATAAAAACTCAAGGTAATTAAAAAAATTAAATTGATTAAAAACAGTTTTAAAATATTAGAAAACTTCCTTGAATTCATTAACTTTGAAATAAGCCTCGAAAAATTCCAGGGAATTCAAAAGAATTTTGGTGAAATTCCTAAGAATTCAGGATGAATTCCAAAAAAAAATTCAAATATCTGCAAATCTTCGAAGCCCTACTAGTTTCTAACTAAACATGTGACTATTGGCTATTTTAAAAAAATGTTAAAAATATACAAAATTCCATTGATTACAATGACATTGAAGTGAATTTAGAGAAATTTAAGGGAAATTAGAAGAATTAGATGGAATGCATAATAAATCAAGCGGACTTTAAGAAAGTGAATTTAACCAATTCAAAAATATGAAAAAATTCATTGAACTGAGTAGAATTAAGTGAATTTAGAAGAATTTAAAATAATTCACGATAAATTAATAAGAATCTACAAAAGCCCTCACTATTGAAATGAATAAAAAATATAAAAAATCCAGGTAAATGAAAAAAATGTAAGAGAGTTCCAAAAAATTCAAAATAATTTAGAGAGACTTCAGGATAAATTCATAACAATTCAAAAATCAAAAATATTCGATTGATTCAAGTAAAATTGTAAAGAATTTATTAGAATTCATGAGAAGTGAAAAGAATTACGGGCGTATTCAACAGATTTTAAGTGAATTCTTTTCTCAACTGAACGTCATGACATTGACCAAGTTTATTTTTATACCCTAACTTTAAATCTTAGGACGTCACGAGTAATACTTGAATGCAATTTCGACACGCGTTTAGTACTTAAATGCTAATTTCTAAATATGATACATTTTTTATTTCGTATTCTCTTAAATATAATATAGTTTATTAAGAAATTAGCTGCTTTTTGTAACTTTAATTTCCTCACCTTCTTTCCTTTTTCGGCATCTCCAGCGGGGACTCCCATTGTGTTCTTATGTTCTACAATAAAAGAAATAAGATATTATAGTTTTGTATTAACATCTACTGGGTGGATAAAAGCTCTTATCGCAAGAATGTAAGTACGATATTCTTCTGCCGAAGTGCAATTTTTTTTCTTGTTGTTAGATTTAAAACATGTTATAGCAGTGCAAAATATTTCTTTTTAAATCGCATATAAAAATATTTGCATAGCAAAACGATGGTAAAAGATAGTGATGTATAAAAATAAAACTATTTTTAACATTTAAAAAACCCTAATATATAATGAGGTATTTCAGAATGATTCGGTAACAGACCTCACAGCGCAAAGTGCTCTCAAAAGCAATAGGATGATTTTTCACGAAGATAGGGAAATAAATTCTTTCAAATAAAATTATTGCAGGTACAATATTACATTCAATAAGAAATGAACTTTCAACAAAATAGTTGAATTTTCAACTCAAAAAGATGAATTTTTAATAAAAAATAGAATAGTTAAATTTTTAGTTAAAAATATTACTTTTTAACTAATGAAGAACGAAATTTCACCAAAATAGTTCACTTTTCTACCAACACAAAAGACAAATTTTCAAGTATATTTAATTTTGCAACCGAAGAGATGAATTCACCTAAAAATGGAAAACTTAAAACTTTCAGTTGAAAAGATTATTTTTCAACAATTAGATGAATTTTCCACTAAAAAAGGTCAATATTGAACTAACCGTGGAATCGTTAAGTTTTCAGATAAGAGAAAATTAGTTTCTAAATAATAAGAACGAATTTTCAACAAAATAGTTCCATTTTCAACCAACTAATTAAACTTTCCAGCAAAAGCGATGAATATTCAAAAAGGTAGTCGAATTTTCAACCTTCAATGGTGAATTTTCAAACAAAAGTTGTAAATAATTAAATTAAAAAAAAACGAAATTAAATCAGTTAAACAGACTACTTTTCGACTAAAGAAAAACTAATTTTCAACAAAATAGTTGATTTTTCAAAAGTTTTTGGTTGAACTAAAAACTGTTACATTTCCAACCAAATAGTTGAATTTCTAACCCAAAAGACGAATTTTCTATCCAAAATTGAATTTTCGGCCAAAAAAGATGACTTTAAAACAAAATAGTAGTCTTTGCAATTAAAAATAATGACCGTTAAAAAAAGTTTATTTCTTTATCGAGTTTAAATTTTTTATTTTACGTTTAAGCGAAAAAAAAACTAGAAAAAGGTAAAGTTTCTTGAAAACAGGAGAAAAAAGAACAACTCTTTCTAAAAAAGGGCAAACGCGAAAGAGTATAAAAGCCTGCGGCAATATAAATACAGAAATTTAACATCGAAGTTTTAAAATTGGAATCACCGGAAAATCTGAAGATGAAAAATGTGGAAAAAGAATAGGAAAACTGCAAACATTACAAGGCTGCCCTGTTTTGGAAGAACGCTGTTAGCTAAACAAAATTGAAAAATGAGTTTTTTCTATCAATGGAATCGTGAAAAAACACAACTAATTATTAAATCAGTTTCGAAAATTGTTAATAACATGAAAAACAGTTATTATTGAAAAACACCCTTAACTCAAATATTGTCGAGAATTATTTCACAAGAGTGCCGTTAAATCGGGAAAGTGGAGCGTAACTTGATGAACTAGAAAATAGACGGCCGAATACGTCACAGAAATATTCACAAGAATTCTGTCAACTCGGATATAAGGGCATTCTGTAAATAATTATATGGTATTTTTGGCGATGAAATAATTCGGGAAATCACCGTAACAAGTTAACGGTGTTCTTCCGTAATATTCAAGGGCAAAAAAAACATAGTTTTTATTTCAAGGAACACCGTAACCAGATTAATAAAAATTATTAATTTAAAAATAATTATTAAAACTGATTAGTTGCGAGGGCAAACATGGATGAACATTAAAAAGTTTTCGATTCTAGCCTTTTTCATTTGAATATATATTCTTTTAAATGTTTCTATATGTACAATAATTGGTATTTTAAATTATAATGAACATTTTTTACGCTCTTTTAAGAGGATATCATTCAGGAAATACATTTTTATTTTGCAGAATATTATTTTTTTCATAAGAATATAATTATTTTGAAAGGTTACTAAATTAATAAAATTCTGGTTTTAGCAAATATATTGTGAAAATAAATTTATTTATTTCAATTGTCAGCACTCTTTTGGATTTTCTATATATTTTTTAAGACATTGAAACATGCTTTTTAATATTTATGTTTTTTGCTTTTAAGCTGAAACATATTATAATAATTAACTACCAGCATTCAACATATATTTGTTTCCAAATATTATGAATTACCAAAGTTTGCCAGATAATTGTATATGATCGCTGTGTTTTTTAGCCATGAAGCAATGTAACGAAAAAAGATAATCTAAAACAAATAATAATTTAAATCTCATTATTTAAGTAAAAATAATTAAAACGTTACCAAATTGATTACTATTAATATTATTATTTATGTTAGTATAATAATTAATTAACTAATATAAACAATCAGTGATAATAGCGCAATAATTCATTAGGGACTCACTTAATATGAATTAAACGATAATAATTAATAGATTAGTTTTACATTTTATCTAAAATCCCCCTACCACAAGAGATCCTTGGAAATTAAACCCTTTAATAAGCTGACGTCCCTTCCCAAATCCCCAATTCGCATAATAAGCCTTCAAGTAATGACTGATGTACTTCAATCCTGCGGGTTTTTCAATTTTTGAAACCCTCTACCGCCTGTAGCTGGCAGACGAGTTTGAATGTAGTAATTCGATCACACCGAGTGTCACGACTAAGTAAAAATTACGTACGGCCACCAAACCGAACGCTAACTGCGCCAGTGTGTGCTTAACATTCGAGATCATCTTGGCGAGTCGAGAACCACCACCTAGCTACTGCTTTCGGTCTGATAATAATTAATAATTAACTTTTTTTTTAATTGAGTTGACGGTATTCTTCAGAATTATCTGAAGACTTTCTCCGAATTCTTGCTTCCAAATTTGTTCGTGATCAAATTTATCATTGAAAATGAATTTCTTTTTAAATTCCTTTAAGTAAATAAGCGGAATAATTTTCAAACAGTTTTCGTCTATTTTCTTAGTTTCACTGATTTCTGCGTTAACGGTGTTCTTTAAAAACAGTGCAGAATGGCATTTACAGGCCTCGGATTCACTTCAGAGATCAAAAATAGTTTCATAAAATATTGCAAGTATTAAACTTATGTGTAGACCGAATTTAAAAGTGTACAGTTCAAAATAAAAAAGCGTGCAATGAAAAAATAACTTTATTTTTTAAGCAAAAATTGCAGTTTCAAACCTAATATTCGTAAAGTATTAGGAATAAACTTCAATGTTTATTTAAATGTTATTCTCTTGAATATGCATTATCATAATTACTATTTATTTACCGCAGGCTTCACAGTTTTTTTACCCATTCCCCTCTTTTTCCACTTAAATGTGAACTGAGTTAATAGAATCCGATAAGAAAATCCAACTGTTTTTTGTTAAAAGTTTTTTTTTTTGCTGAGAATTCTAGTATTTAACGTATGGTTAAGAAACCATGTTTTTTTACAATTTTATTGTTTGGTTTAAATCTTTGTGACTTGAAAATTCATCTCCTTCTGTAGAAATGTACTTTTTTAAACTAAAAAATGGAACTGCCTGGTTGAAAATGAATTCGTTTCTATTGGAAGTACATGTATTTTGCTGAAAAATCACCTTTTTTTGGAAAATTAACGTTTTAGTTGAGGATTCAAGTATTTTCCTGAAAATTCGTTTTGTAGGTTAAATCCAAATTTTTTTTATTTTAAATGATAATTATTTTTGGTTGAAAGATTAAATTTTATTATCCTATTATCTTTGGTTAAAAATAAAAATATTTTGTTAAAAGTTTGATTTTTGATTTGTTCAACAATCAACAATTTTTTAGATGGAATATCAACTATTAAATTTTTTGTTGAAATTATCATTTTCGCAAGTTCATTTTTTTTGGCTGAAGATTCAAAATTTATGTAGGATTTTTTGCTGTTGTAAAAATTAATTTCTTTATCTACAAACTTAACTATAGCGTTGAAAAATTATATTCCTGGATTAAAAATTCAACTATTTGGCACAAACTAAACTTTTTGTACAAAATTAATTTTTTTCATTGAAAATTAATTCTTTTGGATGGAAATTTAACTACTTTACTATTGGTTAAAATTGATCTTTTTTAGTTACAAAAATTCAAACATTTGGTTAAAAAAATTTAGTAATAAGAAAAATAACCTAAAAATTAATCAAATAAACTTTATAGACGAACATCACATTCATTGTTCAAACTATTCAGTTAAAAATATATGCAATTTGTTCAAAATTCGTAGTTTCTGCTAGAAAATTAATCTTCTTGGTAAAAAATGTAAAAATTGGTTACAAACGTATGTACTTTGTTGAGAATTTATCTTTTTTGGTAGAAAATTAATCATATTAGTTGAAAGGTCGCCTATTTGGTTGAAAATTTATGTATTTTGTTAATAATTCATGTTTTACAGTAGAAAATTAATCTTCTTGGTTGAAAATTTAACTATGCTATTTTTTTTGAGTTGTAAAGGTGGAAAATTCTGTATTTAAAACAAATTAATTTCTTTAGTTGAACAATGAACTTTTTGTGTTAAAAATTCGTTTTTTTAATATTCAATTTAATCTTTTAAACTATTTCACTTTTGTTTGCAAATTAATTTGGTTTAATTCAGCTACTTTTATTTAAAAAATCATTTTTTATTTAAGATTAATCCCTTTTGTTGAAAATTTAACTCTTGCTGAAAAATAGCCTTTTTTAAATAAAAATATTTGTTGTTTAAAATATCAACTTTTACATTTTTTTGTTGAGAATTCATCTTTCTTGGTTTAAACATCAACCATTATATTGAAAATTCGTTTTTTATTGTTGAAAATTGATATATTACATTTTTTGTTAAAAATTTATCTTTTTTAATTCAAAATTAGTATTCGAGGTTGAAAATTCATCTCCTTGATTGAAACATGATATGTTGAAAATTCGTTTTGTTCATAACTAATCTGTTCAACTAAACATTGAACTATTTTACAGGCTGAAAATATATCTTTTTTTAGGTTGAAAATTGAAATATTATGGTGAAATATCGTATTTCCTTGACTGAAAAGTAATTTCTTAAACTGAAAATTTAAATATTCTATTTTTTGTTAAAACCCGATCTTTTTGTATTTTGTTAAAAATTCGTCTTTTTGGTAAGAAATTAATCTTCTTGGTTAAAAATTAATTTCTTTGGTTGAACACTTCAATGTTTGATGAAAATTAGTTTTTACTTAATAAACTTAATTTTTTGAGCAGAAAATTCATATTTTTTGTTGAAAATGCAACTGTTCGGTAAAAATTATTTTCTTTATTATATTACTTTTTAAATCGGTTAAATTATTTTTTTTTTAAATTAAAATCTGTTCTTGATTTCACAATTGTCCGGAAAACTGTGAGGAAATAATGTGTTACTGTGTTGTTTCGACGAAATAGTAGAATAATAGTGTCATCATTCAAAAAGTGTCAGTGTCAAGAGTGTGGTATGCCCGAGACCTGAATTTATCGATAAATAGGCTGCAAGAGAAAAATTATAATCTCATTTGTTCAAAGGTCAAATGCTAAAAACTCAACAAATTGCATTTTGTACTAACAGGTATCAATATAAAAAAAGTTTAAAGGAAGCATTGCAGAGAATTGGAATTGATAGGGATAATTAATAATATGATAACGATTAATGAATCATGTAACTGACACTTATGTCATGCTTGTCACTTGTTTAGTGTTTTATCTATAAGCGAAAAAATTTGCGTTTTGTTGAGTCTGCAGTTACAAGTTCAATCAAAGAGTGCACG
>JAWWLR010000166.1:24233402-24245786 GCA_035041075.1 Acraspis erinacei | reverse complement strand
TATATATGTATATTTATTTATTTATAAGTTTTTCTGAATTTTGCTGAATTCGCCTTTCTGGGTTAAACTTAGCTTACGGTAGATTATCAGAATTTGCTGAAGAGTTTCCAGCGAATCATTTTCGCTGAACAACTTTGAATTGTAAACCCCACTCCTCCTTATCTAGTCCCAAAAATGCCCCGAAACACTAAAATTGACAATTTAGGGTATAATTGATACCTATGAGTTCTATTTTCACCACTTTTGTCATAAATTATTTTTATTCCACCACCGAAATGTTTTAAAACAATATTTAAAGAAATGTACAATTCTTCAAACAAATTTAAATTGTTTAAGTAATTATTTTTTCCTACTAACTCATTGAAAGATATTTTTTGCCTTGTATCAGACAATTGCCATTGCCAGGAAGACTGATCTTTGTTTAAAGCATTTACCACTTGTTTTAACAATAAATTATTATTTATTCCTAACTTTTTCTGCAAAAGAGGTAGAAAACTCTAGTCTTTCATTTTGCAACAAATAGGTATTTGTTTCCATAAATCTTTTCTAAAATAAATGTTATAAATTTATATTTTACTATAATTAATACGGTAATTTTTCATTGTAAGATCAACATTTTTGGTTGAAACCATTATTCAATTGGTTAAAAAAATATTGAAGTATAATGGTACATTTTTATAAAAATGCTTTAAAAATCTTATCTTTTTGTTATAAATTTAATAAGGTACATCGCTTATCGTTAAATATTAAAATGTTGTAGAAATTCTTTAATTAATTCGTTGTAATTTACAGTAATGTTTTAGATTACAAATATTTTCAGTTCCTTTTAGACTGCTTTCATCTTATCTGCGGGATTAACCTAGGTGAAAAAATATTAACTTACTTGCAGCTTGCAGAGGACCTACAGAGTTGAAGGTTTAACAAAAAAAGGCGCTCTCAGAAAATGGTTGAGTTTTTTACTGTGTAGAATAATTTTTAACCAAGTAATTAAATTTTCCATCAAAAACATAAATTTTCAAACGAGAAGAAAATTTTCTACAAACAAAAATAAATTTTCAACAAAATACAGTTGAATTTTCAACTAAAAAAAGAATCTTCAAGTGGAATAATTAATTCTACATCTATATTTTAAAAATAAAATAAAAAAACGATTTCAACAAAAACAGTTAAATTTTCAACCAAAGTTAGGAATTTTCAACCAAAGTTAGGAATTTTCAACTAAAAAGATAAAATGGATTTTTTATGAAAGTAGTTCAACTTTCAACAAGTTAGTTGAACTTTTAAAAGAACAGAATAATTTCCTACCAAAAACGATGGATATTATGGTCATAGACCATAAAAATGAATTTTTAATAAAGTATAGTTCAACTTTCAAACAATTAGTTCATTTTTCAAACAAAAGATGATTCATTTTCTGCAAAGAAAAGACAAATTATCATCAAAATACATGACTTTTCAATTAAAGAACTTGAATTTTTAACCACACTGAAATTTTTTTAACTGAAAAAAGGTTTAAAATCGAAAATGTAGAAGTTAAATTTTCAGTTAAAAAATTAATTTTAAACAAAAAATTATTAATTTTCTGCCAAATTATTTTCAACTAAAAATAAAAATCTTTAATAAGAAAAATGAATGTGTGACAAAGAAGTTCAACTTTCAATCAGGTAGTTGAATTATCAACTGAAAATGATGAATTTTCAACCAGACAGTTGAATTGTTTACGAAAATATATAAGTATACAATCAAAAATGTACGAGTTAAATCTTCGGTTACAAACATTTATTTTCAACCCATAAAACTAATTTTCAACAATATAGTTACATTTTTAACCAAAGAAGTAAATTTTCTACAAAAACAGTTCAATTTTCAAAACTAACTTTGACAAAATTGTAAAATTTCCAACACAGTAGATTAATTTTTCAACAGAGTTAAATTGTCAACCAAAAACATGAATTTTCAGTAAAGAAGATTAACTTTCGACCGAAAAATACTAAATTTCAACAAAATACATGAATTTAAACTAAGATGGATCTACAGAGGGGACCGATTCGAATCCGAGCGAAGGTAGAGAGGAATTTTGTTCACAGCTTGAAATTAAAATCATTACATCGACAAAAAACAATTGCACTAAGCTAGTGAAAAAACAAGCTAATATCCAAATTAAATATTTAAGTTTTGTTTGTTTGATTTTTAAGTATATTTTCTGTTCCAACTATTAAATTTTTTCCGTGTAGTTAATAGTATATGCTTGGCAACTATGTAATTTGATGGCGTCACTTTTAAAAATAAAAGTTTGTACATCAAACATTGTGATTATAAAATATTGGAAGTAGGTGAATAAGATCTTATGCCTGTTGGTCATGGCAGACCAGCGGGCGCCGATTCTTATTCGTGCCAAGAAACGCAGAAGCACCGAAATACCAGAACAGCTGCATATTTATGCCGGACGAATTAAATATCATATATGTTACAGTTTGGCACCAAGACGAGTTTGCTCCTCTTATAAACGAGAGGTAAGTAGCAAATTGAAATGTGAACAGAAAAATACATAATCAACATTTAAACAAATGTATTAATTGTAATGTAATGTAATTTTCAAAATTTGCTTACTTTTCCCTTATTTTTCCCGGACTGACCCAAAAATTTACTAACGTGAATTAATAATGTGACTAATGTTCTTTTGAATTAAAAAATTCCGACGAATTCGATTAAATGTACAAAGATTCCAGGGGAATTTTAACGAAATCAGTATAAAAGTACAAGATATCAAAAGAATTTAAGTTGAATTCAAAAGAAATCAAATGAATTATAATTTTTTTTCGATTTATTTAAGTAAATTCAAAAATATAAAAAAATTGATTGAATTCAGTAAGTCTGAGATGAGTTTATAAAAATTTAAAGGTATTGGAAATAATTGAATGAAATGCCTAAGAATTCTAATCCATTGCATTAAGTATAAACACTCAGAGAGTGATTATACTTAATTACACTCCTATTGTCACACAAGAATGTTTCTTGACGTAAATGGAATTTCCTTGAAGGTTAAAGTTAAAGTTTTAAGGAATTTAACGTTGAGAGGATTTTCATTTGTCTCAACATGAATCCTTTTACAGCAAAAAATTTTCTTATGTGACTAACTTCACCTAATCTTGCTGCCAAATAATTCTATTTGTGTAAAAAATATATTTGCGAAAAAAAATATATTCACGTCGTTCAAAACAAAACAGATAAGAGGACGATGGTTTTGCTTTAAGAAAAGTTTTTCTCTGAGTGATCGAGTGAATGTAGAAGAATTCAAATAAATTGAAATGGAATGAAAAAAAATGGAAAAGAATTCAAATGAATAAAAAAATTGCAATGTATATAATTAAAAATTCAGCATGAATTTTCAATCAATTATAATAAATTGCAAAAAATAATATATATACATCTTTTTCCAAAATTCATCAACTTTTCTAATATCCTTGGCAATCTTATAAAACCTCTTGGAATCTTTTCAAATACCGCGATATGACATGTAAAATCGTTCCATATCTTCATAAATTCTATGAAATTCATTAAAACAGCATGCAAATTTCGTTAAATCCCTTAAAATCCTTGATTTTTTTAAATCTCTTCAAAATACCTTAAAATATTTCAACCTTTTTGAAATACCTTAAAATGATTTAAATAAATTGAAAACTCCTTAACCATCCAAATCCACTAAAATCTCTTGAAAATTTTTAGATCTTGAAAATTACTGAGATTTTTAACAAATACACTAAAATCTTTAAAATCCTTTGGAATTACTTCAAACTTTTGAAATATAATTAAAATACCATCAAATATTTCAAATCCTGCAAAATCTTTCGATCTTTTTTAAAGCTTTTGAAAATATGAGATTTTTTTAATACATACCATAAAAGATTTAAAACTCTTTGAAAACCCTTCAGATTGCAAATTTAACATTTCTTCGAAGATTTTTAAATATCTTAAAAACTTTCAAATTCTATCAAATATTTGGAAATATACTCTAAAATATTTGAGGATATTTAAAATCCCATCCATTTTTGTGAATAAATTTTTTGAAATCCTCAGAAATCTTATAAAATCCCTTAGAATCTTTTTTAAACCCCCTTGGAATATTTTAAAATATCCAAAACGTTATAAATTATATATAATTGTACAATATCTTCCAAAATTCTATTATTTTTTTAAATCGTGACAAAACCTTAAATCCCTCAAATTTATTCAAATCTTTCGAAATTCCTTCAAAATTTGTCAATCGTCTAAAAATGGCTTGAAATCTTTTAAAATGTCCTAAAATATTTTAAATCGATTGTATTTTTTGAAATCCTCTTGAAAATTCCTTGGATGTTTTAAAAATACATACTCTTTTAAAATACCCGAAAAGATTCCTAATAACTTGAAATTTTTAAAAATCCCTTTGAAAATTTTGAAAGGTTTAGAAAACTCTTTTGGAATTTTTAAAAATACCCTGAAATCTTTTACATGTTTTGGAATTCCTTTGAATGAATGAAGCATATTCAAAAGTCCTTGAAATATTTAAAAATACCCTCAAATTTTCTAAATCCTATGAAATCCCTTGAAACTTTAAAGCTCTTGAAGATTCCTTGGCATTTTTAATTATACCCTAAAATCTTTCAAATCCTTTGAAATCTCTTCAAATTGTTCAAATCTGTTAAAAAGTTTAAGAGCCTTTCAAAATATCCTAAAATATTTCAAAAGAATTCACGAAAATCCAGAAATTAATTTATTAAAAGAAAAGTAACTAAAAAGTGATTTGACAAAAAGTGACTTTTTTCATAATTCCTGAGTTTCCCAGGCCAAAAAAATTCCCTGACTTTCCCCTGGTTTCAGGTTTTCTCTGACCGGCGGCCACCCTGAAGTATAGAGATTTCAAAAACATCTCATTATTTAAATTGAGAGTGTGTTATATCATATAATTTATGATATTACCGTGGATGAATCACTCTTCAATCAACAATTCTTATATGTAAAAAAAGAAACAAGTAACTATACAGAGAACAGAAGGATTTCATAAGAAAATTGAAAGTGAACGGTTCAACCTTTACAAATCACGTTTCGCTCACTTTCCTTCCTACCCTTTTAAAAAATGCTAAAAAGATAACCGGTTGCTCGAAGCCCTTCAATTACACTAAATCAGAGAAGCGTCAAGAATTTTGCTCAAGTTTACGTTCTATCGCCGATAAGGTGGATGGAAGCTAGTTCGTAAAAAAAAACGCCAAGGTCAGCATTCCTGCCGAGTACGTGTTTCTTTACAACTTAATTTATTGGCGTAATTTTCGACCGTAGACGTGTCCTATTTCTATTCTGATTATTCAATTTGCCCTTTTTTCATAATTGGAAGCTTTATGACATTTTATTTAAAATTTGAAAGAATTCGCAAGAGGCATGGAAGATGACGCACACTTGACGCAAAAAAAACGTTGTTCAGAGCTTATGGAATTTCAGGGATTATCTCTATAGATTTGCCAATGTTTTCACAGCTGCACATTATAAAAATATACCAATACTTTTTTTTCGGGGTGAAAAAAAATTAAGTAGCTGTAATAAATCTATCGGTAATGACTTGCAGAGGATGATTTATGGCTTTGAGGAAAAGTTTTTGAGTTGAGAGATCTTGCACTTTGATTCTGATAGCTTTTTTAATAAAAATTCTAGTCAAAAGATTGAGATCTTGAGTCAAAGTGGTCGAAGTGTGTAAAAAAAGGATGGACTCACCTTTAATAAAAAAAGAGCAAATTTATTCTAGTCGAGACTAGTAAATCAGCGAAAGGTTTTTATAAATAGCATATCCAAATGTATTGAAATAAATTCAAGAGCCTTATAGAGTTATTTTTGGAATTAATTTTTAATGTATCTTTTACTAATACACTTTAAAATTCAAAACATTTCTAAATTTATGTCAGATTCAGTTTAACACACCAAATATTTTTAATTTAAACGCCTGACATTAAAATCGTGACGTAATTTTTACTCTGATATTACTCAAAAATGAATGATTTCAAATTTTAAATGCATTTAAATTCAAATGAAGTCTTTTGAGAAACTTGAACGAGAGGCAGGAAAGAAACTTCTTTCTTTAAGACGGTTTTGTTGCTCCTTTCTTAGAAAAGTGGGAATGCTTTCACAAATTTTGTAGGTTCAATGTACAATTTGTAAGTAATAACACGTGAAAATTGTATTTTAATTAATGTACGATTTTTTTGGCATTATTAAGTTAACTTTGTCCGGATAATTTTAAATTCCAGCCATTTTCTGGTTTTTATTCCATTCAATTTTTTAAACTTTAAAACTTTTAGGACTACGGGATTTCAAGGGTTTCAAAGATTTCATTATTTTTTCAAGAATTTTAAAATATATTATACACTTCAAGATGTTTCACTCGATATAACTCGATTGTTGTGGGATTTTATAATTTTAAGGCCATTCCAAAGGATTTGAAAGTGTTTGGGGTATTTTACAAGATTCCAAGAATTTTAAGCGAGACTTCAACATCTTTCAGGGTTCTCAATGAATAATTTCATAGGATTTCGCTTTAAAAAATTATCTGGGATATCCATGATATTTAAAGTGTGTAAGTTGTAGTTTATAATTTGATATTCGATGTTGCGTAAGCCACATTTCACCAGAAATTTCTGAATGATCTGCGAAGTATGGACAGGTGCGTTGTCGTTGTTAACAATAGTTTTTGGAATCCCGAGGTCTTCCTCTATATCTCGCGCTGTTTAATGAATATTTCCATTAATCAACATCTCCCCCCTGAATGGTAAATACCTGCTTTTGACAATAGCATACCTAGGTACAAAGTTACAGACGAAGCAGAATACTTTCCGGATGATTACGTGTACCAAATTTCAAGAATAGTAAACCCCTCGATTTAATATTTAAAAAATTGCATGACACTATTTTGAAATTTGTCAAATGAGTCTCAGGCCTGTTATTGTAATTCATCTGGAATAGAAGCGACCTAGTTTATTGTTAGAGTGAAAAGTCTAATTAATTAAAAGTTGAGAAATTTGATAATTTGATTATGAATATCTCAGAACTTCCTCATGACAATGTGTCGACTGTCAACTCGATGGAAAGATTTTATTATCTGGAATAACGTTCTGTTTCTCCCTGTCGTGTTGCTCTGACTTGCTTATGGTAAATAGTTAAATTCTCTGAACAATTCCAACACGCTGAAATACACTATAACATCGTGTGCCTTTGAAAGCGCTGAATAAACGATATTCCATTTTCTAGAACCGATGTGGCTTCAGCTTTTCCGTTGCTTCCCTTGTTTCTCGTTTCCTTTCATGCCTTTCAGTTTACCAGTTTTCTCTCACGACGACCAGCATACAGAAGGTGTTCCAAATTGAATTTGACATTCAACTTGCCGGTGTGGAATTCCGTCTAAGAGAGGTCGAACGGTCGCGAGTTGAGTGGAAGTCATCGCATATGGCAACAGGGGGAACAACGACGAATAACGATGAGAGGAGATCCTTCTCTCTGAAAGATAATGAGGGACAATAATACCTTATACGAGCAGCAACCAGTTGAGTCCAGATCAACAATCGACACCGAACAAAAGAAATTTCAAGCTCTCAGGGTGTTGATTTGCAAATTCCCACCTTGTGGTCGTCTTTCAAATTCAAAATTCATATTTATACATTCAAAGAAGCGGCTAGGGAACAGGAAGTTCGGGCAATTTCAATGATTCGAAAAATACAAGGAAAAAAAGATGAACTTTGGAACCTATAAGTTATTCCTTACAAAAGCTCAAGGTATAGCTGGGAACGAACGAAGGAATTTAGAAAGATCCCTGCTGGATCAGCCAAAGTGAATACCTAATTTGGAAGTATTTAACCATTTTCCCTATAACAGGAATATCATAGATACATAGATTATAGTCGAAGCACTTTATAAGTATAGCTAGAACCAACTTGGTCCTCAACATGATCACTAAATACCTCATCCGAATGATCCGGTTCTGAAGATCAATTGTCTGTCATGAATTGTCTATATGCATATTGAAATTTCAAAATTGAGCTTTTTAAGGCATTTAATCAATTTTTTTACGAAAAATCATAAAGATCTATAGCCTAATAAAGAAAACTTTGAATTTTTCTCCCACCCTAAAATTCACAATTTTCTAAAAAATTCCTTCCCAGTAAATTGTAAATCTTTCAGAACTCATTCCTTTTGGTTGAAAATGCAACTGTTTTTGTTTAAAATTCGCCTTCTTTGGGATGAAAGTTCAACTATATTGGTAGAAAATTTAACTGCATTTAAATGTAAATGCAAATGCTTTGTACAAAATTCACCTTTTTTTGGGTGAACATTTAACAATTCCGTTGAATTTGGTTTTCTCTCATAACTAAAGAAGATTCCCGGTTGAAAATTCGCCTTTCTGGTATGAAAATTAACCTCTTACGGTAGAAATGTCATCTTTTAAATTTGAAAAGGTCTGCTTAGAAATTAATCTGCTTTGCTTGAAATATCAGCTATTACAGTTTTTGTTTTGAATTAGTCTGTTTTTGTTTGATAATTCAACGTCTTACTTAAAAATTCATCTTTTTGGTAAAAAATTCATGTTTTTGGTTGAAAATGAATGATTGTTTAGTTGAAAATTCATCCGCCTTCTTTGGTAGAATATTAGCCTACTTTATTGAAAATTTATCTTTTTAGTTACAAATTAACCTATTTTAATAGAAAATTGCACTATTTAGATGAAAATAACCTTTTTGGTTGAAAATTCATATTTGCAAGTTCGGTTTTTGGTTTAAGTTAAAATTTTGTTGTTGTTAAAACATGACATATTATATTTTTTGTTGAGGATTAATATTTTTATCGTTGGAAATTCAATTACTTTGTTCAAAGTTAAATTTCTTTGTTAAAAATCAATTTTTTGTTAATGAAAATTAATACTTTTCAGTTGAAAATTCAATTATTTAATATAAAATTCTTCGTTTTTTCGCAGAAAATTGAAGTTTTTGGTTACAAAAGAACTATATTTGGTTGAAAAATGAAGTCCTTTGTTGAGAATTAATTTTTTTTGTTAAAGATTGATCATTTTAGCTGAAAATCCAACTATTTTGGTTGTAAAGTCAATTCTTTTGGTTGAAAAGTCTACGATTATATTTTTGGTTGGTAATTTATACTTCTGTTAATATTTGTATTATTTCGTTTGAAATTTCATCTTTTATGATAGAAAATTAATCTTCTTGATAGAAATTTTTTTTTTTGGTTGATTATTTTCATTTAAGTTGAAAATTAACATCTTTGGTAGAAAATTAAACCATTTTGTGGAAAATTAGTTTTTTTTTTTAAATTAATTTTTCTAAGTGAAAATTTATCTACTCTGGTAAAAAATGCAACTCATTTGGTTGAAAATTCTTTATTTTTTAGTTCCAAATTAATCTTTATTTTTTTACTGAAAATTAAACTGCTCTATTTTTATGTTGAAAATTAACTTTTTTTAGTAGAAAATTGAAATATCTGGTTAAAAATTGATCTTTTATAGTTTAAAATTCAACTATTTTTTAGAATTTCAAGTATTTTCTTAAAATTCCCACGATTTCTACAAAAACTTTTTTTGTCGGTCCAAGGAAGATGTGAAACTCTCTAAAATGGGACACAAAACGAGACAAATCTAAAGACTTTTAGAAAATAGAAAAAATTAATTTTCTGAGCCATAGAGATTTATATTCCAGCTATATAGGAATTTTTGAACTTTTCTCGCACCCTGAAATTTAAATGTTCCTAAAAGAATGCCTTGTTTTATAAATGTTATGTTGGCCATGGCTGACCTACGACTGTCAATAAAAAGGATAAAAACTGTCACTCTACTGATGTGAATTAAGTTATGAAAAAAATTAATTTTGGATTCACAAAAGTATATAACTTTGATCTGCAGTTGATAATCAGAATGCTATGCAACGGTTTAATATCATGGGCATTACTGTGTTTTAAAAAATATCAAAAATCTTTTTGTATTGATGATAAATTGAGTAGCTTTCTTTTACGGTCCAATGGCTGAAAGAGGTAGCGACTCGAACCAGTGGGAGTAGACCAAGAGGCGCGTTCCCAACTTTTTTCTCTTGGGCTGACAAATCAGTATTTCTCAGTCACTTTCAATATGCAATGATGCGGCGGTACCAGTATTCGAAGTAGGTACCAAAATACCAAAGCAGGCGCGGGTCATTGATTCTAGCCGGCATCATGCCAATGTGGGTGGTATGCTCGCTTCGTCGAGATTTGCCACCCTCGGTACCATCTTAGTCTTCGGCTTGGGCTTGGTCTCAGTCTCACGCGGTGCAGTCTTTGGCGATACCATGCGTAGGAGGCTGGAGGTAAGCCAGCTAACTAAGCTGCATAACACACGATCTACTCGTACCATGTACTCGCACATTACGAGTCAAACTTTTTCATTTATGATCCTTCAATTTTCAATCCTTCAATTTTCAACTTGAAAAGGTGAATTTTCAACCAAATGGTATAGAATTTTGAATAAAAAAAGGTTAAAATTCAACCAAGTACTTAAATGTTCAACAAAATAATTGAATTTTTACCAAAAAAGATTACTTTTGAATAAAATAAATGCATTTTTAATTATGCCGTTGAATTTTAGGATAAAAGAAATTCAACTATTATCAACAATAGTTGCATTGTCAACCAAATAGTTTTATTTTTAAACAGAAAATACGATTTTTTTAAAAGTCAGTTGAATTCTTGGCCTGAAAATTTGAATTTTTTAACACATAGATCGTTTCCAACAAAGAAATATTAATTTTTAACCAATTAGTTGAATTAAAAAAAATACAAACTGTTTTAACAAACAGTTTGTTTTACAACCAAATAGTTGGACTTTCAATCAAAAGAGATACATTTTGAACCTACTCGTTGAATTTTTATGCCAAAAAGGCGAATGCTCAACGAAACAGTTACATATTCGACAAAAAAGGAAGGCCTTTTAACAAATGAATTTAATTTGCAACATAATAATTAAATTTTTAACTTATAGTCGAATTTTGAACCAAAAGAATGAATTTTCAACCAAAAATAGTTGAATTTTCTTACTAGATTGTATTAATCCAGTTCGTATTTAAGAGAAAAACGAGAAAGGGGGAAGTTTTTTGAAAATAGGGAGAAAAAAATTAATTCTTTAAAATCGGAGAATATAGGGGAAAGAGTGAGAAGACTGCGATTGAATTTGAAATCAATCTATTTTGAATTAAAAAATGTTAAGTATAAAACTTAAATAAAAAATAACCCATATTCATTTTTTTAAATTAAAATGGTACAGTAGATTTGAATTTCTATTTCAAAAGTTTCATTGTAATTAAAATTGAAACTAAGTACATACAGAGAAATTCTGAGAAACTCAGAAAAAAGTCAATTATAGTCGCATTTTTCAAAAAGTCGAAAACATCGTCTTGAAAATTGGTACTAGCTAAACGTATGAAGGCTGCGGCTATGTGTACCGAAATTTCAGTACAAACAGTCTAATTTATTCGGCACGAATGTCTGAACCTGGAAAAGGGACTATTTGTAAGTAAATTTCGGTACAAATTGGTCAGAAACTGGTTTCAGAATAATATTAAAATGAAAAAAAGAGATTGCATTAAACTACATTTTGGTGGTCTAGGGTCTAGGGTCACCATCTGTTGAAATCACATGAAAATTTTAGAAATCCTTTGAACAGTCTCGAAAAATGTATAAATCTTTGAAATATTATCAAATATTCGAAATTTGTATTTTTCTGATAGCGGACATGTTATTTTAGTCAATCCGGTTAAGATGTTTGAAGACATTCTTAAAGGCACAGTGAAAAACTTGGATTATCGAGCAACTTGAAAAAATACTAGCATTACTGTAATTTTTTCAAAATATCAGCAAAACAGTTGCCAAGGGGTTGCAATAATATGCAGATGATCAAATGAACCTGATTCGGATGGATTACGAATGTGAATGTTGGATATGTTTAAAATTTTAAGTATTGTGGATATTTGTTCCAGGACAAGCGTGACGAAAACGGATCGGCAATAAGGAAAATAAGAGGAAACAAGTTGTGAGGAAATAAGAATAAGGTTCAGGAGAAACGAGAAAAATCTACCAGACTGGTCTGAATGGCGGAGAAACCAGGATTCGATCAAGTTATGTTTAGGAATTCGACCGAACGTGGCGTCCTCGGCCTCTATCTACCCTCAATTTCTCCTTATTTTTATTCTTCATCTTCTTCTTGCAGTCAGTTTCAGTCTACCTACCCCAGTGTCTATCTATACTCCTCTGTTTCCACCTCGTCTCGCCGTAATCTCTCGATCGACTGAATCTCTGTAAATTGGATGTTCGGCATTTACCATTCTCAGGGCGTCG
>JAWWLR010000166.1:24186510-24197046 GCA_035041075.1 Acraspis erinacei | reverse complement strand
TTAGGAAATCATAGAGATTCAAAGTAATCTTACGTAATTTTCACATAATCACTCAATCCCAATCGATTCTGTTTCCGGATCAGTTTTTTTGATAAAGATCATCGAGATGCAAACGGATTACATTTTTAACCTTCCAATGGTGCGGTGGGGTTAGCGCATGTTCCAGTATTAAAAATAAAATAAAATAAATAAATAAATGTTCAAATCATCCTGGGTTTGGCGCTAACCCCACCGTACCATTGGAAGTTTAAGATGCATCAGCCAAATATTTTGTTTGATTCTAGTAAAAATCAATAAATCAATAAAATATGAATAAAAAAATTCTGGGTGAGTGGACGATTATCCATTTTACTATTTATATATTTTTATAGATCCAAGTTGAAAATTTTCACTCTTTTTACGCAACTTTTTTACGAATCTTGTTTGACATAAAAACTTACTTAAGTGTGTCCACTGAACCTTAGAAAAAAAATCCAGGCTATTTCTTGGTAAAAAATTACATTTTTCCCAGTTGAGTAATACAAATTGCTCTATATGTCATATAAATTTTGAAAAGAACTAAACATTTTAGAAGTCCAGGGTAAAAAATATAATTGGAATTACTGTGAAATTGATTTTAGACTTCACAACAGTCCAAAATGTTCTCAAAAAATAGAGTAAATATGGAGGTTTTTCAAGAAAAGAAAGGAATAATAGGGAAATAAAATCTTTCAAATGCCATTAATGATTTTAAGTCGAAATATATTGCATTTATAACCAAATGTAGAACTTTCAACCAAAAAAGTTGAATTTTTAACCCAAAAAGGCGAATTTTCATCAAAAGCGTTGAGTTTTCTAGGTAAAAAGTCAAATGTTTAAAAAAAACATTTTGCTTTTAAACCCGAAAGGAAGAACTTTCAACAGAAAAGTTCATTTTCAACCAAGAAAGATAAATGTACAACTAAATAGTTGAACTTTTAAACAAAAGAGAGAATAGTTGAATTTTCAACCTAAAAAGATAAGTTCACACCCAAATAGTAGAACTTTCTTCTAAAAGAAATGAATATTTTAAGAGAAAAGTTGAATTTTTAACCAAATAGTTGAATTTTCAACCAAATATTTCAAGTTTTAAGCACAGGAGACGAATGATGGAAAAAAAAGTTTTTTTTTTATTAACAAAGACTGGACAAAAGATATACTAGCAGATATCTTAATTAAAAATAATTAAGTTTCAACCAACAATAGCTGGATTTTTTAATTGGAATCTATTAATTCACTTCTCATTAAAAAAAAAAACGAGAAACAGGGGAATTTTCTAGAAAACAAGGAAAAAAGAGGACCCCCCCCCTCT
Source organism: Acraspis erinacei (assembly GCA_035041075.1). Lineage (NCBI taxonomy): Eukaryota > Metazoa > Arthropoda > Insecta > Hymenoptera > Cynipidae > Acraspis > Acraspis erinacei. The sequence goes on along the minus strand of JAWWLR010000166.1, from coordinate 24,195,716 downwards.
GTGTGTGTGTGTGTGTGTGTGTGCGAGAGGGTGGGGGGAGAGGGGGGGGAGATTAAGTCAACGGTACTAAAAATTGTGTACTAAAAAGCAACTGATGTTATTTCAGAATATGAACCGTGATATTCCACAAGAACGACTGTTTTGTCGATCGTTATAGTTGCTTGAAATACATTCGCGTTTTATGAACCACCATATAAAATTTTAAATGCATAAATATTTTGGATTCTCTATAGAAATTCATACTTAATCTGTGCTCTATTAGTCTATTTGGTAACATTATATACTTTTATGTTCCTCAAATGACTGGACTATGAAGCCAAAGTCCTTCCTAGGTTTAAGACATAATAAATAAATATATATATATATATATATATATATATATAAATTTATTTATATAATACGTGAGCTTTGGACTCGCCAACATCAAATCAGTTTGTTTCACGAAAATCGAGGTTTCAATTACTTCTCTCGAAATATTAAGCGTATTCATAAATTAACCAATTATAAGTAATTAATTATATCGATTTAGGTTACCTATGTAATTTCATCAATACGATATTTATTACAAAAGTAACAGCAAACATGAAAAATCTATTTCCCGATGTTCAAAATTCCAAGTTAATTTCCAGTTTTCTCGGCTTTGTATTGAATTATTATAAATTATAAACTTTCAACTTGATTTGGTCTGCTGGGGTAATTTGAAGAAAAACGTGAAGATGACTCAATTTATCTATATGCACAAATTGCGGAAATAGATCGGAGATTTATCACGAGTCTAGTAATGATAAAATCGTAGGCAGTGAGATTCAATGATCTTGGTTGAACGGTTGTTACATCGATTCAAAACTTCCTGGGGAGGATTCGCGATATTCTAGTCGGGTCGGACCCTTAACTAACCCCAACACTTCTTCGGTTACAACCCTGATTAGCACGAATCGATGTTAACTTTACCCATGTGAACGGGTTGTAAGTGTGAGATAGGAGGAAACTAAACGCCAGTTAAGCTTCCCCAGAGTATCGAGATAACCCATGTCGTCGACACTTTGGGAATCAGTTTCTGATCCTTTAGTTTAAAGTTAAACTCTTTTTTTTAGATCCCTACCAAAACTTCTACAAGGTCTTGTAATGTAATTTTTAAATGCGTCAACGCCCAATAAATTAAAATCACTAAATAAACATAGATGATTGAGCTTAAGCATTCTGACAGATGCTTTAAACAAGTAATCCCAATAAATCTCCCAATCATAAAACACAGTTTATACCGAACCATCACACGCTGCTGTCAAGAGCTGCAATGAAAATCTACGTTGATATTGATTAACCAATATTTATAGAATGGTTCGTGTATATTACAAATCAGAAGTGATTATTCAATCCATATCTTCTAATAAAATCAACATGCAAGATGAACACTTAAAAAGAAATCAGATGCGGTTTTGCAAGTCAAGATAAGAAATTTGATTCTCGAATGTGAAGAGCTTGTGCAAAGTGTTTTATGAGAGCAATGTATCTTGAGGATCATTATCTCTTGATCTAGACACAAAATTATAAATGAAATTGACGACTATAGTTTCAGTAACATTGTTTAGGCCTCGGACTCATTTGAGATATTCAAAATAGTGCCAATAGTAGTATCAATTTTACAAAATAGCATCATGCGATCTTTTAAATAATAAATCAGGGGGTTAACTATTTTTTGAAAATAAAATGAAATCCGTTCGAATCTTTGAGAATACCCTAAAAGCTTGGAAATCCGTTGAAATAGTTTATATCAACTGAAATCTGTTGGGAAACTCTACAAATTTCTAGACAACTCGACAATCTTTTTGAATCCCTTGAAATCGTAGAAATCCCTTAAAATTCTATTACATAAAGTTCTCTATAATTCGGCTAGAAACATTGGGAATCATTTAAAAATCACGAATGTTCTGGCTACCTTTTTAAAAGCCTATGAAATTTCCTGAAATCGTTTTCAACTTAAAACCTTGGAACTAGACTTCCTTTTGAAATTGTATTTCTGTGTTTTTATAAAATCCTCCAAGATTTTGGAACATGATTTTGATGCAAGTCATGTGCCAAAAATATTTTAGAGAATCTTATTGAAAATCTGTCGACAGAAAAGTATAAGATTTCTCCATGGATAGTATTTTATCGAAATTTACAAAATTGTTGAAGATAGGATATGATACAAGTTCTATGTGGATACGATTTAATAGAGATATAAAGAGAAGATTTTCATATGAAATTATAAGGTTTTGCGATAAATAGAATTTCATAGAAATATCCTATAGATTCAAACATAAGATTTGATGGAAAGGTCTACAAAATGTGCAAATGTATAGTATTTTATTTAATGTCATTTTTTTCGGGATAGAGAATCTATCAAAATTATAAGATTCAACACTTTTATTCTATGCAATTAGCTAAGAACGATATGAAAGCGTCTGTGAAGATACCCTTGAGAGAAGTCAATTCTATTTCCTCGTGGAAAAAATGCAAAAAAGCGATCGCATGCATTTGATTTATTTTTGCGCAGTGAAACTGAGCACGTCACGTTCGAGGCGCGAATCACTCAAGAATCTTGTCACGAAGTCGCTCAGACTATGTACGCGTATTTATCAATCATCGACTACAAACGAATCTTTGATGCTAAGAATGCATGTTGTCTATACTAGAATCAACCATCAACTATCAACCACCAAACATCAAGATAACAGATGAAATCGATGAGCTTTTAGATTTCGCGCAACGAGATAATTCGCTTAACCCTTAAGCCTTAAGCAATTGTGTGGCGCCCGTTAGGCGCCAGAAAGTCTTTAACCCCCTCGCCTGCAATTTTCCTTCACGCAAGAGGGTATTACATAGGTGGTTCTGCAATCTGCATTAGACTTTTGTTCTCCGAGTTCAAGCTGAGTCATGATCTCAGTCTTTAACCCAGGGCTGCTGCTTATTTTATGCGAGAAGAGGGACCATGGAGGTCGCAAAACTTAATTTTTAAAATTCCCTCACGTTTCCGTAACTAATGTTCCGCATTAATAATGTGACAATGTTATTTTTAATTTAAAACCATTCAAGAGAATTCGATTAACCTTTTATGCATTCCAGCTGAATTTGAATAAATTCAGGATAAATTCTATTGCCGTACGCTTCAACCTAAACGACTTAAGTGATACTTTTATTTCAGTCACTATATTGACTTTATCTTTAAAAAAGTGACTAAAAAGTTATTCGGTAAAAAAAGGGACCTGACCAACTTTTCCCTGATGACCCTGAGCGACAGATGTTATTGCTTTGTGTTTATAGCTTCAAGTATAAAAGAGGGTATTTACTTCTAAAATGGGAGGTGATGTCAGAACTGATCACGATGGTTGAGATCTGATCACAGATTGTTGCAGATGGTAGCAGTTGGTAAATTGCTCTTACGATCTAATTCTTATAAACAGCATTACTATAAATTTAGATGGCAAAGCCATACTTGTCTACGTTGCTGGATCATGAAGTATCCATAAAGATTCAAACACTTCTATAACCTTAACGGAATGTTTTAATACATCTCCTCACTGTGAAAAGTATTATTTCAGGGCTAATTGCAGGTGTTAAAGTAAGATTCAGAAAAAAGTCTCGAGTGGTATTAAAATGATACCTCTGGCGGGAACCAAGAGTATTTTGTTTTTACATTGAAAAGAATAGCATGAAGTTATCCTATTCAAAAACAGGACACACGCAAAAGGTTACAAAAAAAGAGATCTCCCGTTTTTAAAGTGCTCTTTAAATTAAATAAGATATTTTATCATTTAAGCATGAGAAACAAAAACGTCTAGGAGAATCTATGTGTTAGAACCAAGAATCCATTCTTCTTCATTATATTCTTTAAGAGAGACCATTATCTATAATTACGAATACAACAATTACAGGATGGGACTGAACTTTACCATAAATTTCAATTTCATCCATTAAGCAAATATATCTCCCATCTTGAATCCGAAGCAGTAGGATATAGAAAAGGAGAGAATTGCTCCTAGTTAGGAGCTAGGAGACGGGAGATCGATTTCAGCTTGAGGGTATTGAAAGAATTGGGGCAATTGGCACTTGGACGTTTTATGCGTCCTTCTTTAAAGATAGTGTTTGTTGAAAGATTATACTCAATATTCGAGTATCCCTACTCGCGAAGGAATCGGTAATCGAGGAAAAAGAATATAGTAGAATTGAGAAATTCATCGCGATGCAGCCAAGGGATCACACATACGTGTTTCGTGCTGCGTTCTACTCGGAGAAAATTAAATTGAGATTTGCATCTGTAGTGCATGATTCATTTAATTATTAAAAATTTGTTGTAAAGTAATAGAAAAACACGCTCGCGAAGCGCGCGTTCACCACCCTGCATTTTGTTTCTAAAGTTTGGAAAATTAAAAACAATAGATTGTCCATTAACCAAAACCAAAAAAAATGAATTATTTTGATTGGTATTTAAAAAAGTTCTAACTTTGTCAACAAATTTTTTTTCTTAAATATGATTTTATATTATTGTTTTTTGTCTTACATTGTGCAAATAGAATAATTCATCATATTTGTTTCTCCAAGTTTTTTTTTAAATTTTTCAACATTTAAAAACTTTTAACCCCGTAAAAAATTACCCAACTTACAGACCTACAATTTTACTCTTGATAATGAGATAATTTAGTATCCAAAGTTACATAAAAAAAGTTTTATCCGCCTACCTCTTACCGAACTTCTCGAAAATGCTAAAATTTACCGAACTTTAAGACATAAAATGTTATGGCCTTACATGGTTCCAGCTGATCAAGTACGACATCCAAATTTATTGGATCTGTAGAAAAAAATGTGCTGTCATTTTCACCGCTTGAAATTGAAGTATTTGAAATTGTGAGCCTTCAAACTTTAATCATTCGGAAAACGTTGAAAATTATATAATTTCTAGTTGGAAGTTATAAAAATTAATGAATTCAAACTTGAAGCATTAAAAATAAAACAATTCCAAACTTCATTTAAAATTCTCCATCACTTATTGAAAATCAATGATAAAGTATTTCATGCACGGGTAACAACTTCATGTGAATTAATTAATTAATTAATTCAAAAAACATTATTAGGGTATTTAATTTCATATGAGTGAACTGTCAAAAACAAATGTTTATCGATTTTCACAAAACTGCGTTACATTACATTAGCATTACATTTTTTCTTCTATTTATGTCTCCTTTTCACTAATTGACAATCGATGAAAATCAGTGGCATTCACGACAGTGGACTACCCAGGAGAAGTCTCTCGGTTTAAACTTTAAGCTCGCTAGGATGTTCCAAAGTTTTCGAATTGTGCAGACTTTTCTATTTTATTTTGGCAAGACAAGTCTTTGAACTTAGCTAATCGACCCGAAAGAAAAAGTAACAAAAAATAATAACAGGGACGAGAGGAATAAAAGGCTAAGATGTGATTGACAAGATGCTGAGGTCAAAGAACGAGAGCACTTCAAAAATAAATTGTCGTTAATCTGGGAAATGTTGTCAACGCTTTTTAGAGAATTTAAAAATAAGACCCAGGAAACGAGGAATGTCTTGTGTTACCAAGCGACTTTTATTCGGTCTGGAATCTAGGAAATCAAATTGCGACTTAAATTTCAATTTAAAATTCAGTATATTTCTTAGATCGTCTAAGATTAAATAAAGAAAAATGATTATGTGAAAGTCAAAAACTCTATTCCAAGCACGTAACGTAACTTGGTCGCAAAATCGAGAAGAAACCGCAGAAAATCGCTCAAATTTGATTCATTTTATATTTTTCGCTGATCTCACTTTTGCTTTCGAATTCAGTGGAGATACCAATTGCGAAATTTTAATTTCAACGACACAGTGACGACAGTCTCACCCTGAAGAATACTAAGAGTCCTCGATATGGGAACTATGATTGTGGAATTTTAAAGAACTCAATGCATCCACGAATCGAAAATCGAAGCGCAGTTTTCGAAACGTACATACGTACACTTTACATAAATTGAAAATCACTGAATGCGTTTGAATAAAATATTTTGCAGAGTCTATCTTTGCAGTTTTAAATTGAATTCTTCATTGAGATTTATATGTAATTATTACAAAATTAAATTTTAACTTAGTTTCAATTTAAATAAGACGAGATAAACTATTAGTCCTATTTCCAAAAAATAGTGCCAAATTAATATTTTTGATTAATATAAATTTATTCTTGTTTTTTACTTGCGACTCGCTGCACGAAAAGGCCGCCTCGTTTTGCTTACTTCGTGAAAAAAAATTAACTGGGTTGCTGCCACATTCAGGTTGCTGAGTCTTTCACATTAGTCTCGAAAATTACTCGTACAAAAACATACAGCAGCTGGTGCTATTAACCAGAATTTATTGAAACTGTTTTCAAATTATACTGCTAAAGCTATAATGAGAATCTAATGGCTTATTACATATTTTTTAATGTACTTTATAATCTTAGCTAATGGCACACAAATACATTTTTAACAACGATAAACTTTTCTTTCAGGTATAAAAAAAATTCTGTTCGATTTAAGCCAATTTTATTTGGTATGCACAAATGTTATATGATTGAAATAAAAGTTGATTGAATTAAAATAAAGTTTATTTTGTTTAATTAAAAATTTGTTCGAAGCAGATAAACTGCATTCAAACAAATTGGTTTATTTGAATCAGATAAAATTGGTCTAAATCTAACCAAATTTGTATGATTCAAATAAAACTTTTGTTTGAATGAAATAAAGTATATTCAAACAAACTTTTTTTTAAACCAAATAAAATATTTTCTCATTGTGTTTCAACCAAAGTAGATTTCAATTTTTAATCAAAAACAGTTAGACATGTCCAAAAAAGCCGAACTTTTAACAAAATAAAGAAATCGACAACCAAAAACGATTCATTTTTAAATAAACAGCTGCTTTTTGAACCGAAAAAGACATAATTTCAACCAACAGAGATGAATTTTCAAACCAAAGAGACAATCCATCAAAAATGAAATAGTCAGATTTTCAGTTAACAAGAGCAATTTGCAAAAAAATAAAAACAAATTTTTAACTAAACGATTAATTGTGAGCCAAAACTATAATAGTAGATTTTTCATTAAAAAAGACTTATCTTTCAAACAAAAAATAGTTTAATTTTCTTACTTTGGGTTTAATTAATTAAGTTTGAATTTAATCGGATAAAAAGAAAAAACAGACCATTTCTTGAAAATAGCGGGAAAAAGAGGGATTTCCGTGCCATCTCCTAGCCAGTTTGATATTCGCCTCGAAGTTCCCTAACCTGTAGCAACCCAGGTTAATTTATTTTAAAAAGTTTCTCTTACATATTGAATTGAATGTCCTTCATCAAGTACATACTTTATTACATAATCTATTGTCTGTAGAAAATAATGACATTTTTCAAGGAATGCATTGTGCCTCCCGTTGTGCACAGTCGAAGTGTTCTTAGAAATTGGCACTTCTTTATGAGAGGAAAAGTCATCAGGTCGATTAGCCAAATGCAAATTACTTTTGAGATTGACAATAGTCTTGCATTCCGTGGAAGAATTTATTATTATTATTATTATTATTATTATTATTATTACTTACTGTCATTATTCTCATCTGCCCACTGAGAGTCCTAGTGATGTTTCACATTTATCTATTTATTTTAATTTCCCAGGTGTCTAGCGAAATTTCATTTTCCATTTTCCGGAGTTTTCTATTTTTTTCCCTAAATGCACAAAATTCCCGTCAAATTCCCGAATCACTAGACACCCTGATTACTTTCATTACTCTCATCTGCCCACTGAGAATCACCAGTGATGTTGCACATTTAGCTATTTATTTTAATTTCATGTAATGAATCAACAAGTAGGCGTGCAGTTCGCCCACTGAGCCTCAGAATCTTCTGTAATATATTTTTTAAAAACGTTTTTGTCAGTCTGAAAGAAAGCTTAAATTTATTTCTACTTAGTTCGTTACTGCGTATACCGAGGAGCAAAAAGTTTAAATGCGTGTGTGCTATTGAATTAAATTCGGGGATTAAAAAGAAATCAAATCAATTCAGTATAGAATGCTCCCAAATAGAATAGTGACGTTAAAATTTAAATAAATTTAAATGCGAAAGCTAGTTATGAATGATAGTTATAAAATTTGTCAGACTCATTGTCCATATATGAAGATCTGAAGAATCTGAAGAAAGGAATTGATGATTCTAAAGGATGCACTGACCGGCCACGGTAGTTCTTTATTCGATTTCATATAAAGGGTGCATCGACCCAGACGATATTTGATCGGACCGCGATTCGAATTCGCAGAGTCCCAGGTTTGAGTTGATTCGAGTTCGAGTTGCGAGAAAGCAAACCTGCACATTGCACACTGGACATCCCCCTTCCTCTAGAGGACAGCATTGCAGACCTGGACCTGGACCCGGTCCAGGACCCAGAATGCCGCGGCATGTAAGTAGGTGTACAACAACTGCACTCGCACTCGTTTATGCGGGTATCGATCGATCTCTCGATCGCATTCCTGCCTGCATCCACAATTTCACCACCGAATTTGGATCTCATCGAATTTTTCAAATTTTTATCATCTTATGTCTCTTCAGATTGGCATTGATTAAATTTTCGAGATCCCTATTTCAAGGGCCGCAGTATAGAACTATCTAACCAAGATTTTCTTTTACCGAAAATGGGGTTTTAGGATGAAAAATGTTTTAAAAATCCAATACACGTCGTGTAAAAAGATTGGCAAATCAAAAATTCACGGAGAAAAATTGATGTTCACACTTAACATCCAAACATTCATAGTTAAAATATTTTATGTTTAACTATAGAGCAACTCTCTAGATGTTATGTTAGCGGTTAAATTTTATGGATAGTAAAAAATATATGCAAGTATGTAACGCAGTTCTCTTACCTCGAAAGAATTATTTCACTATATCCAAACAATTTACAGCATTAATATTACTATCCTCTGTGATGAAAATATTAATAATCTGAATTTTTCCACAAGTTTACGACACGAAACATTGACAATAAAATTCATGAATTGAACAACAGATGTCGACAGCATTTTCCACGAAAACACTCGGACAACAACTGTAACATCTTGAATGTTTTAATCTAACATCACGAAAGTTTCAGTTAAACATAAAAATATGTTTACGCCTAATATCTCTAAAAGAGATAGCAGATGTTCTGCGTTAAT
>JAWWLR010000166.1:24138765-24167088 GCA_035041075.1 Acraspis erinacei | reverse complement strand
TTCCGTATATAAGTACATATTTTATCCAGGATTCGTCTAAGAATAAGAATCCATCATAAATTTTGAGGGTGAATGACTTTCAGCCACTCTTATGGGCCCTCAAAGAAAACTCCTTAAGAGAAAAAATTTAATTTGATGTAATAGCGCGGTTTATTAACGCATATTGAAACTTAAACAAATTCATTTATCGGTAATTTAAGAATGCGCAATAAGTTCTTTAATCAATGATATCAATAAAAACATTTGTTTAAATAATTGAAACCACATTATATTTGCGGAAATTTATTAAAATACCTTCAGAGCTTTTAAAATTCCTTCAAATCATTAACCATTCTCGGAAGTTTGTTAGAACCCCTGGGATCTTTTAAAACATTGTAGGTCTCGTAAAAGCGCTCCATATCTTCTAAAATTCTAGGAAATTGTTTACAATCGCATGACGATTTTTTCAAATACCTTAAATTTCGAGATTCTAGTAAATTCCTTACAGACGGATAACTTTTTTTTAATTCCATCAAATCTTACTAAACTCAATTGAAAATTCTTTATAATCTTTCAAAATATCCTGAATCATTTAAAATATTTGAAAATCCTACATTGAAATATTTGAAATCCCTCAGCTATTGTGAAAAAGTTCCCAAATCTTATCAATTCCCCTGAAAATCCTCTAAAATATCCTAAAACCTTATAGATCCTATAAAATTGTTCAATTTTTTCTGAAGTTCTGATAACTTCTTTAAAATCGCATGAAAACTTTTTTAAACTCTGTAAAATCATTAAAAAATTTCAGAGTTTTTGACACTTCCTTGGAATCTTTTAAACTACCCTAAGATATTTCAAGTTCTTTGAGCTCCCTTAAAACTGTTAAGAGCTCTTGCCAATTTTTTGAATATTCAAAAAATACCCTATTATCCTTTGCAATTCCTTCAAATCTTTAAAATTTTCTGGTCATTGTTAAGAATACTGTAAAAACATAACATCTTTTGACATCTGTTAAACATTTCAGGAATATTTTAAAATACTCTAAAATGTTTCAAAAGAATTCGGGAATGGACATCCCTTCTGACTTTTCCTGATCAACAAAATTCCCTAAATTCTCGCCGATTTCCAGGTTTTTCCTGACCTATGGCCAGCCTGGGAATTATATTGTTTTGGCAGTCAAGGGATACACGATTAAGGTGGGATCCGAGCCACCATACGTTTTATTGTCTGCTTTCATCGTGACTAAATGAAATTGATCGCAACAGCAATAGCCGGACGTCCTCGATTCAGTGAGTGCTTCGTAGACTCCTGTATAAATAATCCATCATGGAATAACTCCGACGCTACTAATTAAAAATCGAAAGCTTTTTCTAGCCTTATAAAACAGTTGAAGGAACTTCAATTACAATAATTCGCAATTACAAATTGTGCAATCATTCTGAAGCTTTTTAAGATACAATGTCCCACGCGTCAGACGCAAGAAAAAAAATTTAATGATCTAATTAAATAAAGACCGAGGCGGAATTAAAGAGATGAAAGAGGCGTAATTCCACGTACCACATGAAATAGAATAAACTCGACAATCACAATTACTGATCTGAAGAGTCTTTTGTTTGTTTTTCTCTTTTTTATTAAGGTATTAATTGAACAATATAAAAAAATGTATTTAATTCATTTTAGTTTATTCCGAGATGTTTAATCTAAAAATTTAATTTAAATATTGAAAGTTGACAACATATTACTTCGCCCATGCTTTAGCTGAGCTGGATAAATTACCCGTCAGTAACTTAAAGTACTATCCCAAAGTACTTTGATATGACACGCTTTTTTTTATCATTTTCTTGACAAACCTGTCATTCTAATTTTCACAATTATCTTTACATGCATACTTTTTTTAGGCAAGGAATTTTAAACTCTTGATAAAATTTGAAAGTTTTTCTATTTTTGTTAGTTTACATCGCAACAGATTTTAGAATTTGAAAAACTGGCTAGACTTCAAAAAAGAGTTTGTTCTGTCCTGAAATTCTGGGCTGCAAAAATGACAGTGGTTACAACCAGTCAAGACGAGACAAATTTCAAAGCAAGATTTGAAAATACTACCAAATAGAGAGATTAAACAGTTTTTAAATTAGACGAATTTAAAAGGGAAATGTACTTAGGACCTTAGAATTTCCATTGCTAAAAGACCCGATGGAACTTTTTAATAAATTTTCAAGGGCACCTTACTGAGAAGCCGAAAGAATTCGACCCTGAAGAGCCGAGAAAGAAAGAAGAGGCGCGAAACGTGAGAGAAACTGCAACAATGCCGACAAAAAAGGGCAAAATAACAATGCGATACTCACTGTCTGCGTTCGCCAGTGGTTCATCGGACGTCGTGATCGTGATGTTCTGGCTATCGAAAAATGACTTGACAGCTTGGCAGTTGCCAAAATTGGCACTATCGTTACCGATTCGACTAGACGTTCTCCTATGTCGCGAAAATCCTTCGCTGGGTTTGCACAAGCACAAAATAACAAAAACGTAAAGCGGAGCCGAGGCCGCGAGTTCCTTTGACAACTTCATTTTTGGAAATTAAAAAAAATTCACTTTTGGAAACGAGGTGTTTGTTCCTCCACCGGCGACCGGCACCGCCGATTCCGCATCGGAGGGTACGTCTTTATCGTCAAACGACGTTCGACCCGATTCGCGTCGTGCACGGTACTGACTGAGCAGTGATCGCAATGTGGGCAAACTGTTTCTCTACGCTTGCGTCAGGAAAGCGTGCTCATTGGTCGCACTTGGCGCGCAATTCAAATTGCGTACTAAACAACATTTTCGTAAATACAAAAATTAATTTATTATAAATTGTATAAAAATGTCTAAATTTCGAAAAATAATGTATTCAGGGCTAGAGAAAAATGTATGACAGGTTAGAGATGCATATACTTTCCTTGTAACGAGTGTCGATAAGGCAGAGATTTGTTACATCACTTGCCACTAAAATATTTTTAAATTGTTTACATAACTGAAAATACAGAAACGATTGCAGAATTGAGTAAAATCTGATTTTTGATTACAAATTAAATTTTTTAAACTGAAAGTAAAACTATTTTGTTAAAAAAGCAAATGATTTTTCGTAAATTAACTATTTTGTTGAGAAACTAAACTGTTTTGGAGAAAATTTAGTTAAATTTCTTAGAAAAAAATGAATTAAAAATTAATCAAATAAAATTTAGAACATTCAGTTAACAAAAATTAAATTTTAATCTAAAAACAAAACGAATTTTTAACTAAATGATGAATCTTCAATAAAATAAATGAACATTTAACTAAATAGTTGAATTTTAAACCCAAAAAGACGAATTTGCAACAAAACAGTTGAGTTTTCAATCACAAAATATATATTTTTGAGAAAAACCTAATTTCCAAACAAATTTGTTAAATTATAATCAGAAAAAAGAGGATTCTACAAGAAATTTAAATGTTCAACACAAAAATATTAATTTTTTACCACAATAATTAAACTTATAACAATAAAGACGAGTTTTAAATTAAATTAATTAATTTTTAACTAAAATAGATACATTTTCAAACAAAAATAGAATATTTTTATATTTTCAGTTGAGAAATTAATTTAAAAAATCAACAAAACAGTTAAATTTTCAGTAAAAAAGAATTCACTTAAAGAAAACGAATCTTAAACAAAATATTTACATTTTCTACTGAAGAAATTCTTTTTCAGCTAGTAAAATAAATTTTCAGTCAAGTTTAATTTTTTCACAAAATACATTAATTGTCAAGCAAATAATTCAGAATTTAGGCAAATAAATAGATTTTAAACTACAATGATGAACCTTTAATCAAAATAATGGATTGCTAACAGTTAAACTTTCAGTAAAAATATATTAATTGAAAAAGAAACTAAAAATTTAATAAAACAAAATTTGTACAATAACCACATCCATTCTTCAAACTATTTAGTGTACAATTTATGTAATTAATTAAAAATTAATCTTCTTGATTGCAAATTCAAATCTTTCCATACAAAGTTATAAATTTTGTTATTGCGAATTCATCTTTTTGGTAGAAAATTAATCTTCTGTATTGAAAAATCATCTTTTTGGTTAAAAATTCAATTGTTTTGTAGAAAGCTCACATTTTTGGTTAAAGATGCAACTATTTGGTTTCAAATTAATCTGTGTTGGTTGTCGATTCAAATATTTTATTAAAAATTTGTCTTTTTGGAAAAATTTACCTGTTACTGATTAAAAATTAGAAACCTGGTTAATTGATATATCAACTATTAAATTCTTCGTTAAACATTAATATTTTTTGGCTCAGAATTAAATTAAAATAAGATAATTCAATTAAGTGCTAAAAATGAAAAATTTCAAAATACCTTTAATAATGTAAGGTTTCTTAAATTAGGATTTTGAAACTAATTCGTAAAAAATAAATAATTCTCAATAAAAAATAAATAAAAAAATTTGATTTAAAAGCATGAAAAAATGTCAAAATTCGATATAAAGTAATTAATAAACTGTTTTTATTTAGCTTGGGTTTTTCTGATTAAATAGAGGAGCCACATTACACTTGCACAATATCCCAAAATGTTTTCTTCATAAAATGAAAAAGTTCCACAAGTAAGAAAGGTACAAAATATTTATTTATGTAACAACAAAGTCCAGTTACAAGGAAAATAAAAGATTGTACTTGATTTCGACAGAATGCGTTGATTAACGTTTCGCCCCATCAAATCAAACGTCATTTTCTGGCTCATATTTACCTACAAAAAACCTCAAACAATCCAGTGCAAAAAATAAGATTCATTCAATATTCATAAAAAACTATCGAGTTTCTTGCACACATCCACTGAAGAATAACAAAAACAAGACGTTTAAGAACTCCTAAAAAAATCAAACGGCTTAAAATAAAAGAAGCAGACGCGCACAAAAATAGTACCAAGATACTTGGAAAATACCCATTTTGAAAGTCTAACCTAAAAGTCAAGCTCCATATCTTAGAGGAAAGTGATCTGCGTTCTTGCTTGGTTCACTTGCCAGACATTGAGTTCCTCATACTCCTCGATAAAATTGTTAATTTGATCCGGTTTCAATCCCTTGCTGGTGCACCTTTCCAAAATATCCGAGACCTTGACGCTTTTCTTATCACCTGCAAGTTCCCGGATCAATGTATAGAATCTATTGCTGGTTTGATTAGGTCCATCTCTCATCGTGTGATCCGAAAAGTTGATTGAGTGTTTCGACATTTCGAGCAATCTGTTTGCCTCTTTGACGTCGTCCTTTTCAACAATATCGGACAATCGGAGACGAGCCAAAGCTGTCGCCAATCGCAAAATTCCGAGGAGATTTCGAGCCGACGTAAATGTCTTGTCCTGACTGTTGCGAGATTCCCTCCGCATTTCCACATAACTCTCTGGAATTTAAAAATATAATCAACTCGAGATGGACGTTTTAATTAAATAAAAAACTTCCGAGATTTCGCCGGTTTGTAAACATTTTTCACGGCCAATGAAATTTTAAAAAATCCAACTCTAAAGTCGAAAAAACTGAAGTGTAAAAGTTTTTTAATCAGTGCTCTAAACTGAAGAATCAATCAATGGATTTAAATTTTTTTCGAAATTATATCAATCTAAGCAAGTTTAAGCTAGAAACGTCAAAAATTGAACGATTACATTTTTTTCTATTAAACTGAACACTTCTGAAATTCAAAGTTAAATTATTTTTATTTTAAATAGTTTAAACATTCTTAAATTTCTACAACATTTTTTTTGAAAATCTTGAAACTTTTACATGATGTTTTACATTGCTTCAAATGATTCAAATTCTTCCTACAAATTAATCCTAATAATTTGTTTGAAATCCTGACAAATAAAACAAAAATCATTAAAATCTTCCACATTTATTTGGTATAATTCTGTAAATATTTGTAAATCTTTTTAAATGTTCTCTTAAAACTAATTTTTCGAAATAAAAAATCAATTTCAGTTTTCCTAATTCATAATAAGCTTCCAGTTGAATTATTAACCAAAAAAAGACGATTTTTTAAAACAAAATTGTTGATTTTACCCAAAACAATTTTTACTGAAATAGATGAATTTTAAAATTAAAAAGACAAATTTATAAAAAATCGTTCAATTTTCACACAAAAAAAGATTTCATTTGACTTTTAAACAAAAAATTATGAATTTCAAACAATGAGTAAATTATCGACAAAATACTTGAAGTACTGAACAAAAATGACGATTTTTTAAACAAAATTGTTGAATTTTCAACCAAGCAGTTGCATTTTTATCCAAGGAGAATGCAAGTCTTACTGAAATGGATGATTTTTTAAATTAAAAAGGCAAATTAAAAAGAAATGGTTGAATTTTCACAACAAAAAAAAGATTTCATTTGACTTTTCAACACTAAAATATAAATTCCAAGCAATGAGTAAACTTTGTACAAAACAGTTGAATTTTGAACAAAACAGTTAAATTTTTAACCAAAAACGACGATTTAAAAAAATTGTTTAATTTTCAAATAAGTAGTTGCATTTTTATTCATGAAAGATGAAATTTCTACTAAAATAGATGAATTTGCAAACAAAAAAGATGCATTTTTAATAAAATCGTGGTGTTGTTAACCAAACAGTTGCAGTTTTATCCAAACAGACCAATTTTTAAAGAAATAGTTCCAATTTCAACCAAAAAAAATTTCAGTTGACTGTTTAACATAAAAAAAAAGAGTTTTAACCAAAAAGAAGAATTTGGACGAAAATAGTTCAATTTCCAATTAAAAAGAATAAACCATAATCACAAAAACAATTTTTTAACAGAGTAGTTCGACTTTTGGACACGCACTTAAATTTTCAATAAAAAATATCAGTTTTCGACAAAATAGTTCAACTTTTAACGAGACATGAATTTTCGAATTGACAAAATTCTTGAATGTTCAACCCAATAGTTGCATTTTTATCAAAGAAAGATGAAATTTCTACTAAAATAGATGCATTTTTAACTTAGAAAGAGAAATAAAAACAAAATGGTTGAATTTTCAGCCAAAAAATATTTCAGTGGACTTTTCAACAACAAAATATGAATTTTAAACAATAAGTAAATTTTCTACGAAACAGTTAATTTTGACCAAAACAGTTGCATTTTCATCCAAGAAAGATGCAATTTATACTCAAATAGATGGATTTTATAAATTAAAAATACAAGTTTTCAACAAAAAAAACTAGTTGAATTTTTAACCAAAAATGATTCCACTTTACTCTTCAACATCAAAACAAGAATTTAAAAAGAATTAAATTTTCTACTGAATAGTTGAATTTTCAACAAAAAATTATGACTTTTTAACAAATTTATTAACTTTTCAACTACACAGTTGAATTTGTGTACAAAAAAGATGAAATTTCTACTGTGACTGATTAATTTTTAAATTAAAAAAAATCTTCAACAACAAAAATAGTTGAATTTTCATCCAAAAAAGATTTCAGTTGACTTTTCAAAACCGAAACGTGAGTTTTAGACAACTAGCAAGTAAATTAATTGTAATATTTTAACCTAGAATCTTTTACAAACGGAATAACAAAATTTCAAATTTATTCACACAGCAAGCTACTTATTACCAGTTTTATTTGTCAGTATTTTTAAATATATGATTAGTTTGAAATTACCAAACATTATCAAAGGTGGCCAATCAATGTACCCATTACCCTATTTCATTGTTTTCAAATCGAAAGAGAAACTTTTTTGTTTTTTACATTTTTATTGATTATGAGAGCGATCAAAATTTTTTATTTTTACCATTTTTACTTAGTTTGAAACAAGAAAATTTGACTTTTTAATTATTTATGAATACGTAGGGTTCATTTTATATTTTCAAAATTGCTGTTGAGTTTTAAAGGAGGAAACTTTGATTTTTCATCATTTATGAATTGGAAGAAGGATGCTTGTTTATTTTTAACAGTTTTAATGGGTTGGAAGGGATCAAATTTCGTTTTTTTTCTGAATTCGAAGATCGAAATTTGTTCTTTTTAAAATTATTATTGAGTTTAAGAGGACAATTCTTTATTTATGAATTTTAAACTAAAAAATATCAACTTTCAACTAAGAATAGAATAGTTCAATTTCCAACCAAAGAAAAGAATCTTCAAGCAAAAAAAGATTTGTTAATAAAGTCATTGAATTTTCAACAAAATAGTTGAATCTTCAACGAAGTGCAAATTAATCTTCAATAAAGTAGTTTCACTTTCCATAACAAAAATACATGAATTTGCTACAAATGAGTTGAATTTTTAAGCTTAAAAGTCGAATGTTTTAGAGCACAGATGACTTGTAAACCAGAAAAGATTAATTTTCAACATAAATTTTAATTTTAAACCAATATAAATAATTTTTCAACCCGACAATTAAAATTTTAAACAAGCTGTATTTTTTACCAAATTGTTTAGTTTTCAATACAATCAGATCAATTTTCAACCAAATGGTCGAATTTTCAAATAAAAAAAAATTATTTTTTAGAAGATATTAGAATTTTCAACAATAAACTTTATTTCAAACCATGAAAGATAAATTTTCAATAACAATAAAACTTTTTTTCTACGGAAAAGGATGCATTTTTTACCATAACGAACAAAATTTTAATTTCAAAATTCAAATATACAACAAAGCACTTGAACTTCAACCAAATATAATTAATTTTTAACACAATATCTTAATTTTCAGCCAAAAAAATTATTTTCAACCGAAAAGATGAAATTTTCAAACGAAAATAATTAAACATTGACCAAATATTTTAATTTTTTCAAAAGGACGAGTTTTCTATCCAAAAATATGACTGTACAACAAAACAGTTTAATTTTGAACAACAGATTTAAAATTTTGACGAAATAGAAGACTTTTCAAACAAAAATTATTAAGTTTCAATATTAAAAAATAGTTCGATTTTCTTATTATGGTCTATTAATTAAGTTCGTATTCATGTGAAAAAAAACGAAAAAAAGGGGAATTCTTACCGACGATGAAATCTGACAAATCTTCAGGCACGGTGGGTTCATTTTTTTTACACATTGTAATATACTTTCTCATCAGGTTCATGTCCATTGCTACAACTTCTGTTGGAGGTTGGGCACAATGACGATGGACATAGGTGATGTGTTCCGCCAATCTAAAACAATTGTATTAAAATATAAAACTCCGTTGATACCAAGTTTAGCATAACTTTTTGCAATTTTCAGGGTGGCTACAAAATCCGCATTTTAAACCAAATATATGAACTTTTAACCAAATAGTTGAATTTTCTAGTAAAAAGGAAATAAAAAAGAAACGAATTTTCCAATCAAATAATTAAACTTCAGCCAAATAATTAATTTTAACCAAATAGTTGAATAAAAAAAGAAGAAACTCAACCAAGAAAGATGTCAAATACAAAATGTAAATTTTTGACATGAAACTTAAATTCCAATAAAATTGCTGAACTTTAAAGGAAAAAAAATAGGAGTTCAATCCAGAAATATGAATTTTCATCTAAAAAAGACCAATTTTCGAGCAAAAATGGAATAGTTATATTTTCAGCAAAAAAAAATAAAGTAAAAAAGAAATTCCATAAGTTAGTTAAATTTTGAACCAAAATTTTTAACACAAAAACAGAATTTTCCACAGATTAAATGAATTTTCCACCAACGAGATTAAAGATCTACCAAAAAAATACGAATTTTCAACTAAAAATGACCAACTTTCAACAAAACCGTAAAATTTTCGACTAAGGAAATGAATTTAAGAGACAAAATGATTTTCAGCCAAGAAGATCAGTTTTAACAAAATAGATAAATTTCCAATAGTTGAACTTTTAAACGAAGAAATGAATTTTCAATTAAAATGAAGAATCTTCGATCTAAAACATTGACTTCAAAGTAAATAATTGACTTTGCAACCAAAAATAACAATTTTCAACCCAAAAGATTAATTTCCAACCAAGATTATTAATTTTCTACCAAAACAGTCCAATTTTCTATAAAAAAATGTAATATTTATATTTTCATTTGTAAAAAAATAAATCTTAACAAACAAAAAAACTAATTTTTAACAAAATAGTTAAACTCTTATAAAAAGAAATGAATTTTTAAGAAAACAGTTGAATTTTTGAACAGAAAGATGAATTTTAAACCAAGAAGATTAATATTCCACCACAAAAGACGAAGTTTCAACAGGATAAATGAATTTGGAAGCAAATGATTGAATGCTCGACTAAAAAAGACGAATTTTCAACCAAAAATGGAATAGTTATATTTTCAGCTAACAAAAATGGAATAGTTATATTTTCAGCTAACAAAAATGGAATTTTAACCTGAAAAAATTAATTTTCAACAAAATAGTTTATTTTTCAACAAAGAAATGAACTTTCAATTCCAAAGTATAGATTTTTAGCCAAAATTTAATTTCCAACAAAGTTGCTGAATTAAAAAGGAAAAAAAAATTTTTACAAGAAATTTAAATTTCCAACCCAAAAATAGATATTTTCTAACATAATAATTAGAAGTTTAACCCTAAAAGGACTAGTTTTGAACAAAACAAATGAATTTTTAATTAGAATAACAAAAATGGAATAGTTACATTTTTAGTTTAAAAAAATTAATTTTCAATAAAAAGAAACAAATTTGCAACAATAAATGGAGTAATCCATATTTCAGTTTAAAAAAGTAATTGCCAATAAAAAAAGAATCTTCAAGAAAAAAATTTAATTTACTACTAAAGAAATAAATTTTCAAACAGTAAAATAAATTTTCAGCCAAGATTAATTTCTAATAATACACATTAATTTTAAACAAAATAGTTCAATTTTCAATCAAAGAAATACGTTTTTAACTAAAATCAACAAATTGAAATAGTTACATTTTCAGTTAAGAAAAAAATGTTCAATGCAACAAAATAGAATAGTCAAATCTTCAGTTAAAAAGAAAAAGAATTTTCAATACAAACAGACGAATTTGCAATAAAACAGTTGAATTTTCAAGAAAATCATTAAATTAACTTCAACTTCAGTTCATCAAAAACAACCTCACATTTCATAAAATTCCCTATCCAGTTTTAAATTCTCTAATAAAATATTTAAAATTCTAAGCAAAGAAATGAATTTTCAACTACAAAGACGAATTTTTCATTAAACGAATGGGTTGTTAACCAAACTATTCAATTTTCAACCAAAAAGATAAATTCACAAACAATAAGATTAATTTTCTACCAAAAAGTGGAATTTTTAACTAATAATGAAGTAGCTTTATTTTTCGTTAAACAAAATGTATCCAAAAAACGAATTTTTAACAAAATAGTTTAACTTTTAAAGAAAGAAATTAATTTTTAACTAAAATGATGAACCCTCAATCGAGAAAATTAATGTTTAACAAAATAAATGAATTTTCGACTAATGAAGATAAATTTTTAATCCAAAAAGACGAATTGGTAATAAAATAGTTGAATTTTCAACAAAATATTATGATTTTTCGTCAAAATTGTTGAATTGTCAACAAAAAAATCATTAAATTAACCTCAGCTTCAGTTTATCGAAAACTCCCTCGCGTTTCCTGGGTTTTCCTGTCCAGTTTTAAATTACCTGACAAAATAGTTAAACTTTTAAGGAAATATATTCATTTTTAACTAAAATTATGAATCTTCAATTAAGAAAATGAATGTTTAACTAAATATATGATTTTTCACAAAACAAATGGTTTAATTATTAACCGAGAAGATTATTATTCTACAACAAAAAGAAAAAAATTGTCATCAAAATACATGGATTTTCGACTGATGACGATAAATTTTCAAACCAAAAAGACGAATTTGCAATAAAACAATAAAATTAACTTCAAATTCAGTTTATCGAAAACACCCACACATTTCCTAAAATTCCCTGTCCAGTTTTAAATTCTCTGACAATATATTTAAAATTCTAAGCAAAAAAATTAATTTTCAACTACAATGACGAATTTTTAATTAAACGAACGGATTGTTAACCAAATTTTTAAATTTTAAGCCAAAAATATGAATTTACAAACAAGAAGATTAATTTCCTACCAAATAGTGGAATTTTTAACCAATAATGAAACAGTTATATTTTTCGTTTAAAAATATGTATCCAAAAAACGATTTTTTAACAAAATAGCTAAACGTTTAAACAGAGAAGTGCATTTTTAAATAAAAAGATGAGTCTTCAATCATGAAAATGAATTTTTAACTAAATACATAAATTTTCGACCAAACATTTCGATTTTTAACCAAGAAGATTATTATTCTACAGCAAAAGAAAAAAATGTTCAAAAAAATACATGAATTTTCGACTAATGAAGATAAATTTTCAATCCAAAAAGATAAAGAGTGACGCCAAAATAGGCTGTTTTTCGCCTATTTTTTGGACCTCGCTAGCGACCTGGTGAAAAAATATGTTACAGGTATCAAATTACTCATAATTAAAAACCAAAGCGAGCACCCTTTTTCATTTTTTGAAAATTTCAAAAAATTACTTCTACTTAGGGGTTGAGAAGAACCTAAACAAAATTAAAAATAGAAAATACCACTAATTATATATCATATAATTAGTGATATTTTCTATTTTTTATGGGGTCTTCTTAACCTCTAACTAGGTGTAATTTTTTGAAATTTTTAAGAAACGAAAAGCGATGCTCATTTTGATTTTAAATTACGAGTAATTTGATACCTGTAATATATTTTTATATTTTTTCACCAGGTCGCTATATAAAACTTGAATTTTCAACCAAAAAATCATCAAATTAACTTCATCCTCAATTTATCGAATGTATAGTCTTACTTGTGATCGTTGTCGCGATTAGCTCTGTCCTGAATGAGCCAGAGGAGGTCAAAACGTGATAAGAGTGCAGGAGGAAGTTGGATATTCTGCTCGATCGTTCTTTTCGGATTGTAGCGACCATAGGCTGGATTGGCAGCAGCGAGAATCGAAACTCGCGCGTTCAGACGAGTCATGATACCGGCCTTGGCAATTGAAATCGTCTGTTGTTCCATGACCTCGTGAATCGCCGTTCTGTCGACGTCAGCCATCTTATCGAACTCGTCGATGCAGCAGACTCCCTGATCTGCCAGGACGAGAGCACCACCCTCCAACATCATCTGGCCAGTGAGTGGATCTTTCATGACGGCGGCCGTCAGACCAACTCCAGAGGAACCTCGACCCGTCGTGTATTGCGATCTGGGCGAGAGTCGAGTTATGAAGGAGAGCAACTGCGATTTCGCGACTCCTGGATCTCCCATCAGACAGATGTTGATGTTTCCTGAAAAGACGGAAAAAAATACTGACCATTTTCACATTTTCAGGGCTCAGAACCAGCTAACAACAACTTAATGGCAGTTTTAAAACCCAGTAATTGTTTGCTGTTGACATTAATCAAAGTCAGTTCAATTCTGTGTTTTATGAGATTTTTCTTATTACATTTGCTAGAAATTTAACCGAGTTAACGGATATTAATTGTAATTTAATTTAATTTTTAATTAAAATAATACAATTTTTCACAAATAAGTTGAATTTGTAACCAAACGGATGAATTTTCTGCCCAATCAGACGAATGTTCAACAAAACAATTAAAATTTCAACTAAAAGCGATAATTTTTTTAGCAAATTACTTGAAGTTTATACTAACAAAAATGAATTTTCAACACAATAGTCGTATTTTAAAACAAAAAATATTAAACTTCCATAAAAAACAATCAATTTAATCTTTGACATTTCAACAAGAAAAAAACGAATTATCAGCCACAGTCGAATTAAAAGAAAAATGTAATTAAAAAAAATGATTATTTTTCTACGAAACCAGAAAATTTTTCAACAAAATACATCAATTTTCAATCAAATAGTTGAATTTTTTACTAAAATGACAAATATGCATTCAAATTTTGCAATAAAAATACGGATGTTCAATAAATAAAGATTTTTCAGCCAAGACAGAAAAAAGGATTAATGAGCAGAATTCCTGAAAATAAAATCAAGAATCCAACGACCAAATTTGGACATTCCAATTGCAATCTGAAAAATTTCCTCTTCTTCCCTAAAAAAGAAAAGAAAAAAAAGAACCACAAAAAAAACATTTTTACATTAAAATTCAAGCGCATTTAAATTTATTCTATTTAGGAAAACCAACAGAATAGTTAACTTTTCAATCAAAGAGTTGAATCCTCAAATAAAAATAATAAAATGAATAACCAAGTGGTTCACCTTTTACCAAATTAGTTAAATTTTGAAATAAAATGTTAAAAAAATAAATTTTCAGCTAAAAGTTAAATAGTTATATTTTACTTTAAAAAATAAATGTAATTTTTTTTTAATTTTCAACCGTCGAGATGATTTTTTTAAAATATGATGAGTCTTCAAAAAGAATAGTTAAATTTTCAACAAAAAATAAAAGAATTTTTAACCAAAAAGAGGAGTTTTCAACTAAAATGAGGAATTTTCAAGAACAAAATTATTTTTTAATAAAGTATTTTAAACTTTATTCAAATAATTGAATTTTCTCCCAAAAAAGAAGAATTCTCAACGAATAATGCAACAGCAGATATTTCAAATAAAAAGTATGATTTTTTATTAAGAACTGTTGAAAAAGCAAATAAGTTACTAACAAGAACTACACTAGATCTATTTTTAATTTTACCTGGCCATTAATGTTCAAATATAAATCTTGAACCATTTTTAACATTTAACAATATATCATAAATGAACTTAAAAAATTTGAAATTGAAATTAAGAAAGTATAATTTATTATCCTTGGTCAGACTTTACAAATATTGTAGCATCACGCTCTTCACCGTTATAAAACGAACAATCTCTTGCTATAAAAGTAATATTTTTTCATTCAGCAGAGAAAAAGATTGAAAAACTAATTTCTCTAAACGAATACAAATTTCAGGACCATGAACAAAATTTAAGGACTTTTCTAGTGTTTTCCGGGTAAATTTGGTATTTACAAATATCAGTTGCTAAAAAGTTTAAGATGGCCGTTTAAATCAAAGAAAAAAATACCCGGTCATTTCCCCGTTCTTTTCCGACTTTTTGACATCTTTAGAAATATATACCGCAAAATGATTAAATCATTTCAAAACCCCATTAAAATAATAAATTTGACTAAAAATTCATTGGAATCTCTTGAAAAATACTTGAAATTTTTTTAAATAGCCTTAAGATTTTTAAAAACCTTTAAAATACATATTTCATGAAATCTTAGAAAATTTATTAATACCTTGACAGTTTTTAAAGTCCCTTTAAACCATTGAGATCGTCTGAAATCTTATAAAAACTTTTTAGAATCTTTAAAATTCTGTGGAAGTTTTAATAATTTCCTAAACTTTTTCAAATTCCTTGGAATCTTTTAAAGCACTATAAGATATTGTCAATGAATAGAATTTTTTAAAATCTTTTGAATATTCATTAAAAGTAAAAAATACACTAAAACCTTTAAAATTCTTTGTAATGCCTTATAATTATCGAAATTTTTCAAAACTTTTGAAAATTCTTTGGAATTTGAAAAAATACCCTAAAATCTTTAAAATCCTTGAAAACTCCTTCAAATTGTCAAAATCTATTAAATATTCCTTTGAATCTTTTACAATACCTTAAAATATATCAAATCCTTCGAAATACCTTGAAATTTGGAAAGATCTTGAAAATTCCTTCGAACTTTTAAAAATACCCTAAAATCTTTAAATTGCTTTAAAATTCCTTTAAATTATTTAAATCTTTTAAAAATGTTTTGGATTTTTTTTAAATGCCCTAACATGTAAAATGCTTTTTCAGAGAGCGGATTCAGCGACGATTTCAAATTCCCGGTCAATTATTTTAATTCATGAAGTTCATTCTAAACGTCTTTTAACACGAAAAAGCAAAAAATTGCAAAATAAATTACTTTTTAAACAAATACTTAAATTTTTCACTTAAAAATATCCAATTTCAACAAAATATCGAATAGTTTAACTTTCAGTTGAAAAAATTCATTTTCAATACACAGAAAACGGATTTTGAATCAAATAGTTCAATTTTCAGCCTAACTGATGATTTTCAAATGAATTATGAATCTTCAAATAAAAAAGTTCATTTTTAATAAAAAAGATAAATTTTCAAACAAAACTTAAATAATTAAATTAAAAAAATTATAATAAATGTTCAACTAAACAGATGACTTTTTAACTAAAACTATGGAATATTCAATTGGAATAACTGAAATTTGCAGTTAAAAAAATTACATTCCACCAAAAAAACTAACTTTCAACAACAAAAACACTAATTTTCAAAACAATAATTACATTTTCAACTAAAATTATGAATCCTTAACTGGAACAATTGACTTGTTGAATAAAAAGCTGAATTTTTTAAACAAGAAGATTAATTTCTACAAAAAAACGATTTTTCAACTAAAACGGATCATTTTCAACCAAAAATTGAATAATTACATTTTTAGTAAAAAATGAATGTTCAACCAAAGAGATGAATCTTTAACAAAAATGATGGAATATTCAATTGGAATACTAGTTACGTTTTCAGTTAAAAAATTCATTTTCATTCAAAGACAAAGACTAGTTATCAATCAAATAGCTCATTTTTCAACTAAAGAAATGAATTTTCAATTAAAGCGATGAATCTTTAACCAAAAATAGGTAACTTTTAACAAAATAATTTAACTTTTAACCAAATAATTTTATTCCCACCCTCAAAGAAGAATTTGCAACTAAAATGATAATTATTTAACGTAAATATTTAAATTTCTAACAGAAAAGAAGCATTTTTGAACAAAGAGATTAGTTTTTAAAGAAAAACATAATCTTCTAACAAAAAATACGAGTTTTTAAACAAAATACATGGATTTTAAAACATATAGTTAAATTTTCAATTAAAAAGACCAATTTTCCTATAATTTTGTGTATTTTGACCAAGAAATGATCAATTTTCAATAAAAAATGGAACAGTTAAGAATAATTTAAGATGATTTTTAAAGACTTAAAAGAATTAGAATGAATTAATACGAATTCCGGACAAATTTCAAATGATTGCAAAAATGATTTGAAAATCTATTGAAATCTTTGCAGCTCAACGAAATTCCTCACTTCCTGTGAAAAATTCTTTGAAATTAATTACAATTTTTAAATTCCTTAAAATTATTAAAACCCTTAGAAAGTCCTCGAAATTGTTTTAATATCTTTAAATTGCCTTGGAGTCTCTTCAAATATCCTACAATTTTTTTCAAGCCTTTGAAATCCCTTCAAACTATTGTGGTAAATAAAAAATTTGTTAATATTTTTAAATGTCCTAAAGCTCTTAAAAATCCCACGTAACAAAAAATATTTCAAATCCTTAAATATTTAAAAGAATTCCAAAGGATTTAAATGAATTCAGGATAAACTAATAAGAATTCAAGGTCAATTCCAAAAACTAATTTCATAACTCTTCAAATCTTTAAAAACCTACGAAATACCTAACTTTTCTTGAATAAATTGTTTAAAATTCACTAAAATATTATTAAATCCAAAGAAATTCTATGCGATCTGGCGATATTTCCTTAAATCCAGGAAAATTCTTTATTCTTAAATATTCCAATCGCTTTAAAATCTCTTCAAAATCAATTACAACTTTCTAGGAATTTGTTGGCATTCCCTAAAATAGTTTTAAAAATGTGGAAATCCTACAAAATACCTCACGTGACGTGCATAAATTCTTTGAAATCCACTAAAAATTTTATATATAGTCCCTTAAAATCATTGGAATTATCGGAAATTTTATAAAATCCTGTGAAATCTTGAATAATTCCATAAAAACTTAAAGATCCTGTAAAATCGTTTCATATATTTCGAAACTCTAAAAAATTCTTTATCCTAAAATATTTCAAATTAAAAGCTCTTGAAAATGCTTTTGAAGTTTTAAAAATACCGTAAAATCCTCAAAATCGCCTGAAATACTTCAACAGAATTTAAGACAATTCAGAATATAGGACCGGTCTGCGAGCATCTTGGGGTTGCTACAAAATTCTTTTAAAAGGTTTTTTTCCCAGTTTTTCAGGTCTTGTAGCCGCCCTGCCATTTTCATATTTGACAAGATATTACTTAACAACGTTACCTCGGATTTTGATATCTCCCTTCTTCTTATCGGTTCCGCCAACAAGAAGCAGCAGCAGAGCTTTTTTCACATCTTCCAAACCGTAAATTTCAGGAGCGATAGAGCCGGCCAACTTGCTGTAAAAGTCTGATTGCCTGAGCTCAGCCAACTCTGCATCACTCAATACCGAATCTCCATCGTCCAGTGTCGAAGAGTTGCTCAAACAAACTACCCTCTATAAATGAATTTAAAATATAAATTAAAAGCCACCCAATACAAAAAACAACTTGAATGCATGCCTATCTTTTTTTTTTTAATGTATCTTACATGGGCATCGAGAAAAGTCTCGCTGAGAAGACCAGCAGCATTTCTAGCCGCGAAACCAGTTTTCAGAAGTGGCAAGAATATTCCAGTAATTACAACGTGATCACCTGGTTGACACTGTCTTGTGGTTTCGCCTCGACAATAAATTGTCAGCGATCTAGGAATGTGTCCAACCGGAACTTGATCGCTCTGGAATTTATTAAGTGTTGATTGAATCATGTGTAATTAACTCGAGCTGGGTGTCCACTCAAATCATGGAAAAAAAATTCTTTGACTATTACAGATTTTTTTCAGGTACACAGGGTGTCCAGTGATTCTTAGGAATGAAATTCATGGTCTTTTCCGGATCAATAAGTCAAGTTTTTCCAGGTATAATAAACAAATTGTTAAGTTGTGGTGAACTTAAGTCGTCTTTGAAATCTCTTGAAATCTTTGTAAATTCGTTGAATTCCCTTAAAGTGCTAAATATCTTTGTGAAACTTTGAAAATTCTGTGCAATGTTTTGGAATATTTTTAAATTTTTGGAAAATATTTGATATCTTTAAAATTCGAATTCTTTGAAATATTTGTGAACTTTTTTTAAATCTTTGTGCAATCTTATGTTTTCGTTTGAAATCATTGAAATCTTTTGAAAACTTCGAAATAGTTTAGTATATTTAAAATATTTGTAAAATCTTTGAAATGTTTTAAAATGTTTGGAATTCTTGTATTCTTTTCAAATACTCATGAAAATTTGATGAAATCTTTTACGATCATCTTTTTAAAATCTTTGGAATCTTAAAAAAATATCTTTAATCTTTAGAAATGTTCGAAATTTTTGAAATCTTTATGAATTCGATTGAAAGCTCTTGAAGTACTTAAAATCTTTGTGAAACCTTGACATTTCTGTGACATTTTTTTGGAATCTTTTTAAATTTTCGTAAAATATTTGAAATCCTTAAAATCTGAATTCTTTGAAATTTTCATGATATCTTTGAAATATATGTGAAAGCTTTCTTTAATTTTTGTGCAATCCTTTGGGTTCGTTTGAAATTTTTTGAAATCTTCGAAATAGTTAAATATTTGTGAAATCTTTCATATTGGAATCTTTGGAAATATTCGAAATTTTTTATATCTTTATGAATTCGATTCAAATCTCTTAAAGTACTTCAAATTTGTTTGAAACCTTTAAATTTCTGTGACATTTTTTGGAAACATTTGACATTTTTGTAGAATATTTGAAATTCTTAAAATCTGAATTCTTTAAAACTTTTTTGAAATCTTTGAAATTTTTGAAATATTTTGAATCTTTGTGCAATCTTGTATTCTTTTGAAATATTCATGAAATTTTTATGAAATATTTCGTATTCATTTTAAATCATTTAAATATTTTTAATCTGTGGAAAATCTTTTGAAATCTGGTTTACTAGAAGATTTTTTAAAAGCTTCGTAATCTTATAAAGTCTTAAAATGTTTGGAAATGTTCGGAATCTTTGTGAAATCTTTGAAATCTTTATTAATTCGGTGAGATCTCTTGAAGTACTTCAAATCTTTGCTAAATCTTGAAATTGCTCTGCAATTTTTAAATTTTATTTTGTAAAATCCATGAAATCATTAAAATCCTTGAAATATATGTAAAATTTGTATGAAATCTTTGTGAAATCTTTCTTTAAACCTTGTGAATTTTTTGAGTTCATTTGAAATCTTTTGAAATCTTCTTAAATTTGTTAAAACGTTTTGAAATAATTTAATAGCTTTGAAATATTTGTGAAATCTTTCGTATTCGTTTGAAATCATTGAAATATTTGAAATCGTTTAAAACCTTTGAAAGTTTTAAAACCTTCGGAAACGCTCGAAATCTCTGTGAAATCTGGTGCACATGATTTTGTTTTAAATCTTTGAAATCCTTGCAATCTTTATGAAAAGTTCGAAAATCTTATTTATTCTTTGAAATTTTTAATATAAATATAAATTAAATATTGACATAAACTTATAATATTAATATAAATTTATAATATAAATATTATGAAAGGTTTAAAAGCTTTGTGAAATTGATGTAAATTATTTGAAATCTGATGTTAAAAATCCTTTTAAGTATTTTCAAATTGTTTCTAATGTTTTATAATCTGTGTTATATGGCCGTGGCTGATTTTAATTCGGAAATTGAATTACGATCGAAATTTTCAAATAACAATTTTTATAATTGGTAATTTTAATATCATTAAAAAATCTATTACTTTAACATTATATATTAGCGGAGAGAAAATTTAAAACTTATAGAATTATTCACAGTATTAAAGTCTGTTCATTGCAATCTATAATATAATTGATAGTCTGCAAATCATGACCAAAAATTTATTTATTCTGTAATGAATAGAAGATAAATTATTTTTTGATAAATACAACATCTTTTAGTAGAAAGATTTCTTCTAAATAAGATGTTTCTTCCATAATAGACTAAAAGATTTAAATTAATTTTGGTATTTCAATGACATAACTGTTTTAAAAGAAAAAAAAATTATTTAAGGTTCTCAAACAAAATTCAAAGAGATTTCCAGGTTTATCAGGTTAAAAAAATTCAAGGAGAATTCCCGGATCTTAAAATTTTGTTCTCAATAAGTTCTATGGATTTAATTAATATGTTTAATTCAGAAAAGTTTGCAAAAATTATGTCACAAGATACACTTAAATATAAGAGAACACATAAATTCTTAACCAAATAGTTGAATTTTGAACTAGCAATCGAAGATAGAATAGTTTAATTTTCAGTTAAAAAAAATTAATGTTCAACAAGAAAAACAACAAATTTTCAACAACAAAACAATGAATTTTCAACTAAAATGATAAATCTTCAATCGGGATAAAAGTTTCAACCAAAAAGATTAATTTATACCAAAAAGGCGAATTTTCAACTTATAAATGTAACTTTTTACGCAAAAATTGAAAAGTTAAGTTTTTAGTTAAAAAATTAATGCTCAACCAAAGAGTTCAATTTTTAAGTAAAATGATGGAATATTAGACTGGAATAGTTAAATTTTCAATTTAAAAAATGAATGTTTAACAAAATAGTTCAAGTTTCAACTAAAAATATGAATATTCAACCAAAAATTAAATAGTCAAATTTACAGTTTAAAAAGTTAATTTTTAACTAAACTGATGAATTTTCAACTAAAATGTTGAATCTTTAATTGGAATAGTTCAACATTCAACCAAAAAGATGAATTTTTTAGCTAAAATGATCAATCTTTAACTAGAATAATTGAATTTTTAAATAAGAAGATTTTTTTCTGCCAAAAAATACGATTTTTCAACGACAAAGTAGAATTTTAAGCTAGAAAAGTTATATTTTCAACCAAACAGGAAAATTTGGTATTAAAAATATGAATTTCCAACCAAAAATTGTAGAGTTAAATTTTCAGTTTAAAAAGTTAATTCTCAACCAAACTGATGAATCTTCTACAAAAATGATAAATCTTCGACTGGAATAGTTTAATTTTTAACAAAAAATATTAATTATCAGTTAAAACGATGAACCTGTCTATAATAATTGAATTTTCAACCAAAAATATGACTTTATACGAAAAGGGCGAATTTTCAACTGAAAAATATAATTTTTCAACAAAAAATCGAAAAGTTAAGTTTTTAGTTACAAAATTAATGCTCGACCAGAGATCAATTCTGAACTAAAATGATCGAATATTATACTGGAGTAGTTACATTTTCAATTAAAAAAATAATAATTTTCAACAAAATAGTTAAAGTTTCAACTAAAAATATGAACAAAAAAGATGCATTTTCAGCTAAAATAATGAATCCATAACTAGAATAATTAAATTTTTAACTAAAAAGATTAATTTTTAACTAAGAAGACTAATTTGCACCAAAAAATGCGCATTTAGAAGTAATTATAAATATATTATTTTAAAGTTATTTTAAAATTGAAAATAGTCTATAAAGTTTCGATCGGGCGTTTAAGTTTGTTTAACTAATAAGAATTTTCAAAGGAAACAGTTTCATTTTTAACGTTAAAGTACAATTCCATTTTAAAAACTATTGATTAATTTATATTCACACTTGACTAACTGAAAATGTTTTTTTTTTAAATAAAAAATCTTCGATTTTAAAAGCTTCTAACTTTTAATTCTTAAATATTAAAAACTGCATATTAAAACTCTTTAAATTGAAATTTTCGTTTAAAAATATAACGTTTTTTAAGTGAAAGATTTTCGAATTACGCATTCGAAACTGAATGATATCATAATTGACAGAAAAAAAATTCGCTAATTAATTAAAAAATCGGTCGAAATCAAAGTTTTAGGCAGATTTTGTTCTAAAAATGTATAAAATTCCGGATCAAAAAATAATTTCACAGTCATTTCCCGGACTCATATCATTCCTAGTCCAGCGGCCACCCTGTATTTTTATTTAAAAATCGCATAAGACAGAAATTGGTTGGTTTCCTAGTTGATTAAAAAAAAAATAATACAAACTTGTTCTTGTATCTTCACTTCCTGGAACTTTACAAACTTGGAACCCTTCGTCTGCATGCAGAGTCTGCCTCCAGACTTGTTTAATCGGCAGTCTTCACTCGGACAAGAACTGAGAGGCATGAAAGTCATAGATTGTACCTGTAATGTGGTTTTTGTTGTTGTTGTTCATATTATTCGTTTAAAATTAATTTTTCGAATCAAATGGGATTAATTTATAGCAAGATTATCTTACTGGTTGATATGTTTCAGCACCACACTGATCACAAGTGTAGGTCGCAACGACAATCATCGGTTTTACTTCCGTAGATCTCGTGACAATTCCTCTAACTGTTACGAGCTTGCCAATCTGTTCAGCTTTTATGTCGCGAACCGAATAAGCTTTTGCTGTGTCGAAATCTTTAAAGCATACTTCACTGAAATGAGTAAAAAAACAATTTTTTTGCACAAATCTTACACAAGACTGAAGAAAATAATCAGAGAATTTTGAAAAAAGTCCACAAACAGTCGCATAAATTTTTTAAAGATAATGAAACAAATAGCATCAGACAATGAAGGACTGAAATAATAACTATATCAGGGTTCCGATTCGGGGGACGATTTTAAATTCCCGGTTTTCCCCGGTCATTTTTTTCAATTTTCTTGAAAAATTAATTAATTTTGGAACAAATATTTCAACTTTATGCTAAAAAAAATATAAATTTTGAACAAAAAATGGAACAGTTAAACTTCTATTGTTAAATTTTCAACCTGACTGTTAAATCTTCAGCTAAAAAAATTCTTCTCACAAATAAAAAATTTTAATATAAAATAAAAACTTTTAAAAAATAGTTACATTTTCAAACAATATGATGAATTTTCAACTAAACTACTAATTCTTTGACTAGAATAGTTGAATTTTAAACCAGAAAGATGGATTTTCAACTAAAATGATAGATCTTCAGCCACAATAATTGAACTTTTGATCAAAAAGATAAATTTTCGACCAAGAAGATTAATTTCTGCAAAAAAAAAGGATATTTCAACTAAAAAGATCATTTTCAAACAAAAATAGAATAACTACATTTTTAGTTAAAAAACGAATTTTCAGCCAAAGAGATGATTTTTTAACTAAAATTCTGAAATATTCAACTGAACTAATAGCCACATTTTCAGTTAAAAAATTCCTTTTCGTCCAAACAAAAAGTTTCAATCAACAGCTCACTTTTCATCCAAAGCAAATAATGTTTAATTAAAATTACGAATCTTTTACCAAAAAAAGTAATTCTTATCAAAAGAGATTAACTTTCAACCAGGTAATTTTATTTCAAACACCTAAAAGATGAATTTCCAACTAAAATCATAAATATTTAACTGAAATACTTTAATTTTTAACAGAAAAGAAGCAATTTTTAACAAGAAGAATAAATTTCAAAGAAAAAGAGCATTTTCTACCCAAAATATCGATTTTTTACCAAAATACGTGGATTTTCAAAGAATTAGTTGAATTTTAAATTGAAAAAGACAAATTTTCATTCAAAATGTTGAATTTTGAAGTAGAAAAGATCAATTTTTAATAAAAAATGGAACAAATAAATTGTCAGTCGAAGAAATTAATTTTCAACCAAACTGATGAATTTTGATCTAAAATTATGAATATTCAACAGGAATAAATGAATTTTTTTACCCAAAAGATGAATTGAAAATCATAAAGATTAACTTTCTACGAAAGAAGACGAATTTTCCACAAAGTACATACATTTTTAAACATATAGCTTAATTTTTAACCAAACAGGTGACTTTTCATTCAAGAAAAGATAAATTTTCAACGGAAAATAGAGTTGCGTTTTCTGTTAAAAATATAATTGTTGACCAAAAAGAAAAACGGATTTTCAACAAAAATAGTTGAATTTTCTACTGGAATAGTTAAATTTTTAGTTGAAAAAAAAATTGATTTTCGACAAAGCAGTTACACTTTCAAACAGAGATGAATTTTTAATTAAAATGGTGATCATAAAAAAATGCACTTTTCACAAAAAAGTTTAACTTTGAACTAAGTAGTTGCATTTTTAACTAAGAAAGGGTGGATTTAGACAGAACAATACAACGAAATTTTCAATTCCAATTCAGAAATATTTCTTCTTTGAAATACGAGGTCTACTCCAGAAATTACATAAAGTACTTTCTTTATGTAACATTTTCGGGTTGATAATTCAACTATTTTGTAGAAAAAATCGTAGGTTCGATTAGAAAATTCAACAATTTGCTAGAAAATCTTTTTTTTTTATTATTAAAAATTAAGTTTTTTCTTGAACATTCGTATTTGTTGTTTAAACTCAACTTTTTTATTTTTAATTAAAACATTTTTTTATTGAAAAATGAACTATTAAACTTTTAGTTGAAACATTTTTTAGGTTGGAAATTCCAATCCTTGGTTCATAGCTGAATTACTTTTTTTTTAAATATAATTTATTTGGATGAAGATTGATAATTCTAGTTGAAAACTGTTTTTTTTCCTTAAAAAATAAGTTTTTAAATTGAAAATTTAATTAAGTTTTTGGAAATTCAACTGTTTTATAGAAAATTCATCTTTTTGGCTCGAAAATTCAACAATTTTAAACAAAATTAAGATGTTTTATAAGAAATTCGATTTTTAAGCCCTTTTCTTCTTAAGGGAAATTAAAATGTCCAGTTCTTTGTTGAAAATTGATATTTTTTAATTAAAAAAAAAACAGATCATCGCTTTCTTCGGTAGAAAATTAAACTTCTTGGTTAAACCAGAAAAATAAAGTTTAAACAAAGAAGTTTAACTTTTAGCCAAGTACTTACATTTTCCACCAAAAATGGCGCAATTTTAAACTGAACAGTTGCATTTGTAAAAGAAAATAATTAAATTTCTACCAAAAAAGATGAATTTTTAGACCAAAAATACGAATTTTTATCAAAAGACTTGAATTTTCAATCAAGAAAGACTTTTCAGTCCCGAGAAAAAAAATTTTAAAAAGAAAATGTTTAATTTCCAAGCTAAAAAGAGAGATTATTCACAAAACAGTTAAATTTTCTACATAGAAGTTCATTTTCAAGCAAATAGTTGAACTTTCTATTTCTATATAAATAATACAATATTCAATCCTAAAAGAAAACTTTCCGACAAAACAGTTTAATTTTCAAATAAAAAAGAATATTTTTTAAAACAAAATGAAATAGATATAGAATTCATAAAAATTCAACATGAATTCAGTAAAATTGAAATAAGCTTAGAAAAATTCAAGAAAATTTAAAAGAATTCGATGAAATGCCAAAGAATTGAAGGAGAGGGTTCAAGAATTTAGGATAAATTAAATAAAAACTTGGAAAAATTAAGAAAAATCCATTGAATTAAATATAATTGAGTGAATTTAAGAAGATTTCGATCTTTGAAGACCTATTAATTTATAGCCAAACAAGAATTAAAATGAATTGGAAATAATTTTAAAAAACCGACAAAAATTCCACTGGTTTAAATCAAATTTGAGTGAATTTAAGGGAAATGAGAAGAATTGATAAAATTCATTTAAAAAAATGAAGCTGAAATAAAAAAGCAATGAAATGAACTGAAAACAGTTCGAAAATATGAAAAAAAGCATGGAATTGAGTAAGTTTAAAAAGAGTTTAGAAAAATTAAAGAGAATTCAACAGAATTTTATGAAATTCCTGAGAATTTAAGGTGAGTTTTAAAGACTTCAAGATGAATTAAACAAAACCTTTTTAAAAATGTACTGAATTGAGTATAATTGAATGAATATGGAATAATTAGAAAGAATTCAAGATAAATTAATACGATTTCAGGGCGCTTTCCAAATGAATTGCAAAGAATATTTGAAAATCTCTTCATATCTTTGAAATCCTAGTAATTTTTAACCAAAAAAGTGACTAGTGACTACAAAACAATTTAAAAGAATTCAAATTATTTGAAAATAATTTTTAAAATCCTTTAAAATCTTTGAAAATCTCTTGAAATTGTTCAAATCGCTTGACAATGCCTTGGGATATTTTAAAATACCCTACAATATTTTAAGGTCTTTGATCTTGGAATTTTTTTAAATGTCCTAAAATATTTTAAATCTTTTGAAATCGCTTGATATTTTTTAGAGCTCTTGAAAATGCCTAGGAATTAAAAAATAACTTAAAAAATTGTTAATCCTTTAATTATTTAAATTCCAAAAATAAAATCCACCAATATATTATTAAATGCCATAAAATTATATTAAACCTGGCGATATTTCTTGAAATCCTAGAAAATGTATAAAAATATATTGAGCGCTTTTAAAATCCCTTAAAATTATTTAAATTTTCGGAAACCTTATAAAATCCCGTGAAATCTATTAAAATATTTAAAAATCTTATATATACTGTAATATTGCCCCATACCAAAATGCATTACTCTTAAATATTTCAAACGCTTTGAAATCCCTACAAATTAATGAAATTAAATAATAATTCCTTGGAATCTGTTAAAATTCCCTAAAATATTTCGAATTAAGAACTCTTAAAATTCCTTAGAAGTTTACAAAATACCCTAAAATCTAAAAAATGTCTGAAAATAATGGAAATCTATTAAAGATTTCTCGGAATCTTTAAAAAAAATAAAAAAATACTAATTAAGACTCTTGAAAATTAAAAATAAATCTAAACTTACAATCGGCGCATAAGTTCTGGACAGTATTTATTTCTGGGGTCTCTCTGTTCTCCAGGATGTTGGTTTCGCGCTTCCATCAGTAAACGATGTTCAATATAAATGTCCAACGCATCTTTTGCAACAACAGGCCTTTCTTTGAAGTCGGGAAGAATTTCTTGAATGAGCTGTTTTAAAGCAAATATAATTAAAATTTGCAAACTGAAAATGTGTTCCTTGAAGAGTTGTCTTAATTCTGACTTATTAGAGTGTTTATCAAGCAGATGATTTTAAATCCCCGGCCAAACTAACTGAGAATTTTTATTTTATTGGAAAATTCACAATTCTGAGTGCCTACTCAAATCTTAGAAAAATATTCTGGGACAATTCCAGGTTTATCATAAATAAAAAAATGTGTAAAAATAATATTATCCATCTGTAAAATACAGCATATGTCTTTTCTTTTTTAATGGGACAAGTTTTTATGGAGTAAATTAATATTTTTAATTTCGAATGTATTGGCAAATTATATTGAAATATATTCTTAAATATCTCATCATCATCGAATAATTAAATAAATAAATACGGCTAAAAACATAATAATTTCTTGACTTTGTTCCCAAAGTCTATGATTTTGAATAATAATAAATCAAACAAATTTCATAGCATATTTAATAATAATATTTTGAACGAAAGATATTTTTCAGGTGAGTAGGTGAGTAAAACGCTTCAAATTCCTAACATTTGAAGTCCTTGCATTTTCAAACAAATAATTGAATTTTCTATAAAAAAATATGAATTTTCAAACAAGAAGTTAAATTTTCAGTTTAAAAAT
>JAWWLR010000166.1:24125945-24138294 GCA_035041075.1 Acraspis erinacei | reverse complement strand
AAAAATTAATTTTGAATAAAAGTGATGAATTTTCAAATAAGAAAGATAAATTTTTAGTAAAAAATTTAATAGTTAGATTTTCAACAAAATACTAGAATTTTCAAATGCAATAGTTCAATTATCAATTAATAAAAAAATTAATTTAAAAAGAAACTTTCAACCAAATAATATAATTTCCAGCCAAAAATATTAATTTTTTACTAAAATGTTAAATCTCCAACTGAAATAGTGGAATTTTCTACCAAGAATATTATTATTCTGCCAAAAATACGAATTTTCAATAAAATTGTTCAATTTGTAACCTTTAACAAAAGAGCTGCATTAGTTAAAATTTCAGTTAAAAAAATTAATTATCTACTAAAAAAAAGACAAATTTTCAACTAGAATGGATAAATTTTATATCAAAAAGATGAATTTTTAACAAAAGAGTTTAACTTTCAACCAAATAGTTTTATTTTTAACAAAAAAGAAGAATTTGCAAATAAAATTATGGATATTTAACTGGAATACATGAATTCTAACAAAATGATGAATTTTTAATCAAAAAGATTAATGTTCTAACGAAAATATTAATTTGGTACCAAAAGAGACCATTTTTCATGAAAATATATGAATTGTCAACGAAATAGTTAAATTTTCAAATAAAAAAGATCAAATTTTCAACCAAATGGTTGAACTTTGAGCTAAAAACGATAACTTTTTAACAAAAAATTGAAGATTAAAATTTTTAGTTACAAAAATTTATTTTCAACCAAATATACGAATTTTGTATGAAAACGATTCAATCAAATATTTAACTTTTCAAACAAAGAGATGAATTTTCAATTAAAATTATGAATCTTCAACCAAAAAATTAATTTGTAATAAAATAGTTTGATTTTCAAACAAGTAATTAAATTGCAATCCCAATAAAAATTAAGTCTGAATGAGAAATGTAGTAGTTGATATTTCAACCAAAAAATACGACTTTTCATCATGAGTGAAATTTTAAAAATAGAAAAGCTAAATGTACAGTTAAAAAATTAATTTAAAAACAAAATAATAAAACGAATTTTTAACAAAATATTAAAGTAAAGCTACTTTTACAAGTTAATAATTATTCTCATTCAATTCCCTGACAATTTCCCGGTCAGGTAGACAACCTGTTTATTAAAATTCAAATCTGGGAAAGTGAGAGAAAATCGGAACAATTAAATGTACCTCGAGAAGTAAATTAACATATCGTCTCGCATTGCCAGCAACAAAAGCAGCAAGATCTTCATCAAACTCGTGAAGGTCATCGAGATCAATCACAAAACTGACTTGCTCTCTGTGCGCTACGTTAGTGAGCTGCTCTCGATATTTGAACCTCTTGTCTCCAGTCTTATCGTCCATTTTCGAGAATTCGGTGAGAAAAATCTTCAAGG
The DNA here is from genome assembly GCA_035041075.1 of Acraspis erinacei. Taxonomy (NCBI): domain Eukaryota; kingdom Metazoa; phylum Arthropoda; class Insecta; order Hymenoptera; family Cynipidae; genus Acraspis; species Acraspis erinacei. The sequence goes on along the minus strand of JAWWLR010000166.1, from coordinate 24,136,888 downwards.
TCTCTGTAAAACGAAAAAATCGCATAATTCTTATGAAATCAGTATCGGAAATCGATCAAAAGAGATCAAAAAAGGGCAAATGGGATTTTTTTTCTGAAAAATTGGAAAAAGTAGGAAAAATTATTTCTTCTAAAAATTCCTTCATTGGTAATTAAATCGCGATACCTATAACTCTAGTAAAATATTTATGCCCACGATTTGTTATTTCATTTTTACTATAATTAATACTTTGAATTTAAATTGGAAATTAGGAATTGTTTCTAGCTTGAGCGCCTAAAATAAAATCTCTTGAAATCCTTTAGATTCTTTTGAAATAACTAATATTCTTTAAGATCCTTTGAAATTTGCCAACTTTCGTTATTAAAACTGTTGAAATCCGTAGGAATCCTTTGAAATAAAATGTAATGTAATCGCTAAAGTTTTCTAGAAATTCGTTAAAATCCCTTCAACTCGTGAAAATCCATTGATGCCCTTTATATCCGTTGAAATGGCTGAAATCCGTAGAAATTACTTGAATTTAAATTTAATTTACTACCTAAAGTTCTCTAGAAATTCGTTAAAACTCCTTGAAAACCTTGAAAATCGAAAAAATCCATTAAATTGTGCAGAAATAATGTGAAATTCCATGAATATAAATTAAATCAAAAACTATTTAAAACCATATAACATCAAATTTTGTAATATTAAGGGTTCTAAAAATGTTTGAAATTACTTAAATAATTTAATAAATGAATCATTATAGTTATTAAGATAAACATATGATTTAATAAAACTCTTACTTTCGAAATTTAAATATTTTCTTGGATGCTAATCTTTGTTACGTATCTGGGGATTTTAACTGTTTCCATAAATATTGTTAAATTTTAAAGAGTAATATTTTCTAAACCTTCAATTAAAAATGGTTTATATTTGAAAAATTTACATTTACAATTGAAAATTCAAATACAGTTGATTTAAAACATCTCTAAATTGTTTGATATTACAAAATAATTTTTTTTTTATATCCAACTATTAATTTTAAATCGTCTGAACAATAAAAATTATATTTCATTTAAAAAATAATAAATTTATATAGATTCATCGAAAAAATATTGTACCTTTAAGGTTTTATTTAAATCCTAATATTTTAGTTTGAACTTATTTAAATTAAAAAAAGTTTAATTCTGGTTAAATTAATTATAATAGATAATTCTGTGAGTTTAAACAATATTATCCAAATTTTTCCTGATTTAATTTTAAATTCTGTAAAATAAAAAAAATTACCTTCAAATCTTTCCTTGAAAATTTTTGAAATCTTTTTTAATAATTTCTTAAAATTTAAAAATTATTTTAATTTTTCCTAGCAACCTAAAATTTTTTGTTCATTTTCTTGAAAGCTTACAAAATTCTTTAAAAATCTTTACAAGTTTTAATTATTTTTAAATCGTTTCGAAACTTCTAAATATCTTTTAAACTTAAAAAATTTGTTTCTAAACTTATGTAATATAGAAAATTTTTGCTTTAAAATCTCTTCAAATCTTTTTAAAAATATTAGGAAAGACTTAAAATTTTTTTGTATTTTTTTCAACATTCTTTTAGAATTCATTACAAAACAATCATTAAAAAACTTCCCATGAACTTTAAGAACATTTTTTTCATTCTCTTCAAACGCTGCAAAATTCAGTTAATCGAAAAGTCATCCACATTCTTTTTCCACACATTTTGAAATCTTTAAAACTTAAAATAAAACCTAAACCATTAAAAAAAAGCTAGCAATCTTGAAAAAATAATTTAATCTCCACAAATCTTTCATAATTATTACAAAAACTTCTAATTTTTGGTAGAATTCTTCAAAATAAGTTTTGGCCCATAACTCGATTTTTCTTATCTTTTTCAAAAGGTAACAAACTTTAAAAATTATAGTGTTATTATATATTATATTCCATATTATACATTATATTCCATTATTAAACAATAAATTACAATTTAAATTTTCTCTTCCATCAATAATGTTTAGAAACATTTAGAAATAAATTTTATGATCCCTTTATACTCTTGGAAGCTCTTTAAAATTATCTGAAATTTTTAAAAATTCCCTAAAATCTTTAAAATGCATTTAAAATCTACCTTCAAATTATTTAAATATACTAAAAATTCCTTGAAATCTTTAAGAAATATCCCTAATGAGGATAATGGATTCCCGAAAAATTAGAAATAAATTTGTCCGACAGAATTGGAGCAATATTGTTGTTGTTATGTACCTCCCTAATTATTGGCTTTTAGGGTGTCAACGAATTCTAAAATTCTTGTGTTTATTTCAAACAGGATTTACTCGCCGAATTCCTTAAGGATTTCTTAATTCCTCGACGAAATCTGCGAGTATCAATTGACTCCGAATCATGACTTTCCTCGAGAAATCTGACAATCCTCGCGGATTTTCTGGAGCAATTTGAAAAACCTGTCAGAAAATAAAATAAGAGTATGATTTCAATACAGTAATCCAATGCTCATGTCAGATTTCTTTGCAAGGATAATAACAATGAGAATAGCATCTTTGATTCTTTGTCCTTGATAATTATCGGTTTGTTTGCATATAGGTTTCATGCAATTTGTAGGTTAATCGGGTTAACCTGAGCACATAAATTATACAAAAAAGGAAAATATAACTGAAAATTCCCTCATTTTCTAATTATAATCCGATTCTACTTTTTATAGAAGAAAATACTTACCATAATAGTTTTTAACTTGATAAACAAAGACCAGCTAAAGAATTAATTGTCCATCCTGGTTTTCTTGTTTGTATACCGAATGAAAAAACTTACCTTTGTCCTTTTCGAAATCTCTTGTTAAGCTGGGAGCCATAGTTGCGAATTATTAAATACAAAGCTTTAAATACAAAGAATTAAAAGATAAACTGCAAAAGACACACTCTAATTGGGAAAGCAAAACCACTATTTTGCGTCTTTTGCGTGTTTTCTCGTGTTCTCTCGTTACTTTCCCGCCTTTCTTCCAGTTTTATAACAGGAAGTGGTGGCGCTGACAGCAGTAATTTTGAGGTTGGTATTCTCTCGCACGTGTACTTCCACTTCCGTAGAGTGCTGTGTTTTCCTTCAAGTTTTTGAAGTTTACGTGTAACGTTTTTTTAAATTTAAGATGGGAAAGGCAAAGAAACTCAAGGTTTCGAAAGGACAAAGATGTCAACTGGGTTTGGCTGATGAAATTGAACAAGATAAAACAGCGAAAATGAAAAACAGAAAGAAAGTCAGGATTCGGACTGACGGAGATGAAGAGGTTAGAATATTAAAATGTTTATTTATTATTTTCTTTAAGTTAATATACAAAAGATGAATTGCCTATTCATTCATTTACATTTCTGGATTAGCCTTTAACTTATTTCGATGCATTCACAAAACTTTTCGTGAAATATAATGTTAAATATGGTTTTCTTTACTCACATTATTCGTAGCATGAATTCCCTTGCATTTGTATCATTAAAAGTTTTGTAATTTTCTTATATTGTTTCTGCTTTGCATTTAAAACAGAGATCAAGAATCGTATGTGTTGAGTAGATAAATTTTTTAATGAAAATTATGATTATCTTCATTTCCTGTTAATACGAGCGAATTTCAAGGTTTTAGTGTATTTTTATAATTTCCATGGAATTTTCAAGAGCTTTAAAAATTTTCAAGGTACTTCAAAAGATTTTAAATGTTTAGGGTATTTAAAAGATTTAAGAGATTAACATTTTTATAAGTTTCAAAACTTCCAAGGAATTTTAAAGACCTGTCAAAAATGTCAAGGGATTTTTAAAAATTTTAAAGGATTTTACATAATTTAGAGTATTTTAAACGATTCTAAAGAATGTAATTGGATTTGCAAGAATTTGAAATATTTTAGGTTATTCTAAAAGATTTCAATGCATTTTTAAGAGTTTTGAAAAATTTTAAGGGATTTTTAAACTTTCAAGGGATTTCAACGCTTTAAAAATCTTTTAGAATATCTTAAAAGATTACAAGGAATTAAGCAGATTTCAATTCTTTTGCAGGGATTTCAAAGGTTTTTAAAGTTTTAGAAGTATTTTTAATATGCCAATAAATTTTAAGAAGCTTTAAATAATTTCAAAGGATTTTCCAGATTTTAGTGTATTTGGAAAAATTCCAAGTAATTTTTTAAGAGCTTTAAACTGTTTCAAAGGATTTCGAAATATTTCAATGAATTTTTAAGATTTTAGTGTATTTTTTAAAATTCAAACGAATTTTTAAGAGATTTAAAAAGGAAATATGGAAAGATTTAAATCATTTGAAGAGATTCCAAAGGATAAGAATATTTAAAGGAATTAAAAAAAGATTTCAATAGTTTAAAGGAATTTCAAACCATTTTAATGATATTATGGTATTTTAAACTTTAAATTTTGTTTAAAGATTTTATGGAATTTAAAAATATTCCGAGGAATTTTTAATTGATTTCAATAATTAAAAATATTTAAGGGTATTTTAAAAGATTTTCGTGGATTTGTGAAAAATTTTATAGAATTTCGGAATTTATGGGACTTTTTACCGGACCTATAAGGTTTTAAAATATTTTTAAAGATTTCAAGACATTTTGGAAACTTTGCTAAGAACTTCTTTGGTGTAAGTACTTTTTGCGGATATTTTTTTTTAATCTATTAAATTGTGAAAATAGGCATTTAAATTTTATTTTATTATTGATTTATATTATCCTACAGTATATTATATATTTATTATTATATATTACTGTCTTATTTATTAATTGTTATTTTATTTAAATGATCGGGACTTAAATTTCGCAACTTGTTGAACTTTTTAAAGTTTTTAAATTGAAGCACGGCTAGCCTCAATTAGGTGCACCCCAAAAGAATTTGCACATCTAGTTTATCTGTTGTACTTGATTCAGGGGATGCCATTCGGTTATTTTGAATTAAGGAAAAAAATCGTACTAAATTTTTGAGAATAGGGATTTTTTTACGTATTTAACGATTAAAAATCTCATTTTGGTTGAAAACGACGGGAGATAGGAATATTAGTTTATAGTTCAAAATTATTCCCCTTCCTAAAATATATAAAATTATACCCTAACCAGATTTTCATCTTGTGTATTTTATAAAAAAAAAATTTTAATCGACTAAAATACCATTTATTTTAACAATCAAGATTTTAACGCTAAAAATATTCATTCATAGTTTAGTAATAATGTGAAGAACACAAGAAAAAAATTAATTGATGAGTAACACATATTTAAGATTAGATATTGTTATGAAGTTCAATTATGATGTATAATATTGTTTAAAAAACATACACTTAGTTAATCTTTTACAATATAAAATCAAATATTTATATTCTTATTTAGAATGCTTCCTTATTTCATTTTTTATCATTTCTGATTACAAATAAGAATTCACGATAATAAAAATCATTTTAGGACATCTGTAACATATAAATGATTTTCTAACTATAAGTAACCAAAGGATATATTAGAAAGAAATACAGAAAGAAAATTGAACTTATCAGCTCATTTTTGAACTGTTATCAATTTAAAGAAATTAGGTTTCCTCAATTTTAGAGATAAAAATTCAAAAAATCTCATGGAGCATGTTCTTCATTTTATTAATAAACTAATAAAGAATGTTTTAAAAATAAGAGGATGTAGTTCGTTAAAATAAATGATATGTTAGTCGATTTTTAGCGAATATTTCTATTCTTTAGAACTTTTGTTCTAAAATACACAAGATAAACAAGGTGGGAAACCTGAAATTTTCAGAGAATTTTTGTGAACTTGGAAATGTCAGGTAATTTTTTTAAGAGCATGCTTAACTTTTTTTGTGAAGATTCATCATTTTACTTAAAAATTCATCTGTTTTGTTTACAACTCAACTATTCCAGTTGAAGCTTTATTATTTTAGTTGAAAATTCATCAATTTGGTTGAACATTAATTTTTGTTACTGAAAATTTGGCTATTCAACTATTTGTTTGAAAATTTGTCCTTTTTAGTTGAAAATTCATGTATTTTGATAAAAAATTCTTCCTTTGTAGTAGAAAATTAATCTTCTTGTTTGAAACTTGATCTGTTTCGTTTCGAATTCATCTATTACAGCTGAAGATTCATTATTGTACTTGAAAAAATCATCTGTTTGGTTTAAAATTTGACTATCCCTATTGAATGTTTATAATTTTAATTGAAAATGCATTTCTTTGATTATTAATTTTTTAACTGAATATTGGTCTATTCAATTTTCGGTTGATTGTTAATCTTTTTTTTTTAAATTCATCAATTTGGTTTCCATTTTTGGTTGTAAATTGATCTTTTTAAATTCTAAATTCAACTATTTGTTTTAAACGTTGTATTTTTTAGTTGAAGATTAAACAATTTCGTGTAAAAATTTTCTTCTTGTTTGAAAACTGATCTTTTTGGTTCAAAATTAAAGTATTCCAGTAAATATTCATAATTTTAGTTGAAAATTCAGTACTTGAAGTTGAAAATGTACTTTTTTGGTGATTTTTTTAAACTAAAAATTGAATTAATTCTATTTTTGGTTGTAACCAGATCTTCTTTAGCTAAAAATTCAACTATTTGGTTCATGATTCATATATTTTGTTGAAAAAATCGTCTTTTTTGGTATAAAGTTCATCTTTTGATTGAAAATTCAACTTGGTTAAAAATTCATCTATCTTGTTGAAGATGCAATATTTTTATTTTAAAATTTAGCAATTTGAAGCGGTTTAAAATGAATCTATTATAGTTCCCAATTTAAATTTAACTAAATCTGCGCCGAATTTTAGGTATTAGAAGATAAAATACAAATGTGTTCGAATAATAATTCAAATTAATAGATTTTAAAGACAAATGAGAAATTCCATTTCAAACCATCTCAAGAATTTCAGCTATTGTTAGTAATTTTAATAAAATTTTTACTATCCATACTCTCAGGTGTTGGAAGAAAAAGCCCAAAATAATGTTTTTTTAATAAAAAAAACTGAGTAGATATTCAAAATTGAAAATCTTGAGCAGATAATTTGAAAAACTTCTTGGATTTTTGAAAAACTAATTTTGAAATTGAATTTCTGAAAAAGCCCAGATCCCATTTTTGTATTCACAGGGCTCGTAGAACACATTCTAAGTTATCTCTATAAAAAATAGAAAGAGGGATTTTTCGTAAATTCTGTTTAAATATTAGTTTTTGAAAAAATCCAAGAAGTTTTTAAAGTTTTTAAAGTTATGAAAGTTTAAGAAAAAAGGACTAAAGTTTTCAATTTTGAGTATCTCCAAAGTTTCTTCATTTTTTCAAAAATTGTTTTATGATTTGTCTTTCAAAACCTTAAAGAAAGGATGCTAGAATTTTCATCAAAATTACTAACAATAGTTGAAATTCTTCAGATGATGATTTGACATGAAATTCCTCAAATTCAAAAAATTGTTCATTATGTTTTTAATATTATTTATTTAAAAGATCGTTCTAACATTTTTAAGAATATCTTTTAGTACAGTTTTTCAAATCTTTCTAAATAAAAAATAATAATCGAATCCGTAGAAAGTCAAAAGAACCTTATTTATAAGAAACTCGCGAAACCGTATACATATTCCGAGTCGATTATATTAAAAAATGCGAAATATTTTAATGGTTCCACACTATAAAAAATAATTTGTGCAAGGAGAAAACTTGAGATACCAAGAAAAAGCCTGGAACTGCCAGGGAATTATTTTCCAGCATTTAAGTAGATAATCTGCTAAAAATCTGATTAGGTTATAATTTTATACTATGCAGGAAGGTATCCAATTTTGCACTATGAACTACTATTAATATTATGCATTTTTTTTCAACAAAATGAGATTTTTACTTGTTAAAAAGAGGAAAAATAGTTTTTCTAAAAAACACGTAAGAAAGAGAAACTGAATATGCAATTACTTTTGGGTTGAATTTAATCCAAGTGTTTTTTATTTCTTCAAAATTTTCAGTACGTAGATGCAGCCCTATCGCAAAAAATTCTCTCGCAAGCGAGGCGACAACAACTGGAAATCGAAGAAGAACTCTGCCCCGGTAAAAACTCTGAAAATACGAAAAAACGAATCACAAAACTGGGAGAAACTTTCAGTGATTCCGATGTTGAATCCAGCGACGATGAGATCCAAGAGAAGGGTTATTATGAAGACATTCAAATTAACAAAGAGGACGAGAAAGCTCTTGAAATGTTTATGGCTAGGGATCGAGCCCCAGCGAGGACTCTCGCCGACATAATAATGGAAAAACTCACAGAAAAGAAGACTGAAATAGACACACAATTCTCTGATATAGGATCCCTGCAATTACAAGATCTGGATCCTCGAGAAAAGGCAATTTATGAACAAATACGAGACATCCTGCCAAAATATCGCCGAGGGCATCTTCCGCATGCTTTTAAAAGCATCGCGAACAAACGAAACTGGGAACAGATTCTGTACATCCTGGATCCACCGAAATGGTCCGCGGCAGCAATGTTCGAGGCTACGAAAATCTTTGCTTCGAATCTCAAGGACCGAATGGCTCAGCGATTCTATAATCTAATTTTATTGCCCCGCATCAGGGATGATTTGGCAGAATTCAAAAGATTAAATCCTCACTTGTATAATGCGGTGAAGAAAGCACTGTATAAGCCTGGAGCATTCATGAAGGGATTTTTATTGCCCTTGTTGGAATCTGGGACCTGTACTCTCAGAGAAGCTGTTATTGTGGGTTCAGTTATCGGGAGATGTTCGATACCGATTCTCCATTCATCGGCGGCTCTTTTAAAAATAGCGGAAATGGATTACACGGGAGCAAACAGTATATTTTTGAGAATAATTATCGATAAAAAGTACGCTCTTCCGTATCGTGTTGTCGATGGGGTCGTTTTCCACTTTCTCAGGTTGATTAATCATTTATGTTTCTCCTTCCAGGGTGGCCCTAAACCTAAATCTGACTGTTTTTTTGTTGTTGTTGTTGTTGTGAATTAACGAAGTAGTTCAAGTTTCGACCAAGTAGTTTAATTTCAAAACCAAAAAAGATGCATTCTCAATAAAAAATGTAATATTTGATACTTTAACCAAGAAGAGATTTTAATTTTAAATAAAAAATAGTTGGATTGAAAGAAAAAGGGTGAATTTAGAACAAGATCTTTTAATCCTCAACCAAAACAGACTAATTTTCATTGAAAAAGTTCCATTTTTATCCAAAAATATGAATTTTCAAATATAAATGACGAATTTTCTATCAAAGTGGAAATGTTAACTAATAAAGATTTTTCAGTCAATAAAGAACAAAATTTAAACCAAAATATTGAATTTACAAGCCAAAAAGACGACCTTTATTTTTTAAAAGTTGAATTTTCGACAAATTACAAAGATTTTCAAAAAAACGTATTAGTTAAAAAACTATTTTTCTAAAAAATAATAGAATTTTCAACCTTAAAATATTAATTTAAAAAAAGTTAATTTTTAACCTTAAAAGATTGAATGAAAAAATTGATTGAATTCAGAATCAAAAGAGCTGCATTTTACCGATGAGGAAACGAATATCCACCCAAAAGGAATAATTTTCTACTAAAAAAGAAGAATTTCTAAGAAAATGTATGAATTTTGTACTATCAATGAGAACTTTTCAACCAAACAAATTAATTTTCTAACAAAAAGCTGTATTTTTGACAAATTAGATAAATTTTCAACCAAATGGTTTGATTTTTTAACATGAAAATATCATCTTTTAACCAAAAATGAAATTGTTACATTCATATTTAAAAAAATATAATTTTCATCGTAAAAAGCGAATTGTGTTCAAAACAGTTGAATTTCCTACAAAAAAGTTCATTTGCGATCAAATAGATCAATTTTGCATTTAAAAAAATAATTTTTAACCTAAAAAGATGAATTTTCAAAAAAAATATAATAGCTGATATTTCAACTAAAAAAGGTTGGAATTCAAAATCATAAACAATTAGATTTTACCAAAAAAGAAACGAACTTTCATCCAAAAGTATTAATTTTCTACCAAAAAGAAGCATTTTTAACAGAATACATAAATTTTCTACTAAAAATGAGAATTTTTCAACCTAAAAAATTAATTTTCTACCAAAAAGATGGATTTTCGACAAGTTATATAGTTTCTCAACCAAATAGTTGAATTTTTTAACATGAAAAGATAATATTTTACAAAAAACGGAATAGCTAAATTTTCATTTTAAAAAAAGCGAATTTTCTTCAAAACCGTTGAATTTTCAACAAAAAAGTTCATTTTCGATCGAATAGATAAATTTTTCAATAAAAAATTAATAGTTAACCTAAAAAGATGAATTATAAAATATATACAATAGCTCATTTTTCAAAAAAAAAAACTTTTCAATTAAGAATCAAAAACAATTGGATTTTACCAAAAAATAAATTAATTTTCAACCAAAAGTATTAATTTTCTACCCAAAGGAGAAGCATTTTCAGCAGAATACATGAATTTTGTACTCAAAATGAGAATTTTTCAACCAAACAAATTAATCATTAAAAAATATATCATTTTGATTTAAACAAAAAGCATATTTTCTTCAAAACATTTGAATTTTCAACTCAACAATATGAATTTTCTACAAAAAAAGTTCATTTTCGATCAAATAGATAAATTTTTCATTAAAAACAATTATTTTTAAACTAAAAAGATAAATTTTTAACAAAAAAATGTAAGTTTATTCTTCAACCAAAAAACGTTTTAATTGAAAATCAAAAATAGTTTGATTTAATTTTAAAAAATATGCGAATTTTCAATAAAACACTTAAATCCTCAACTAAACGGACTAAACTTTAACCAAGCAGTTGCATTGTTAACCAAAATAATTGATTTTTTTACAAGAAATTTTTTACGAATTTTCAACAAATTACATGAATTTTCTACTAAAAATGAGAACTCTTCGACCAAGAAGATTAATTTTCTGTAAAAAAGACAGATTTTCAT
>JAWWLR010000166.1:24106279-24121502 GCA_035041075.1 Acraspis erinacei | reverse complement strand
TATACAGAATTAAATAAATCATCTCGGATTGAATGTGAGCAGTACATTGTTATATAACGAGGAAACCATTAGTTATTTTAGTAAAAAAAATCTAAATAACTACAATCATATACCTATACTATGTACAAGATACAAGTAAAAAAACAGCAAAATTCAAAAGAATGTAAAAATTAACCCTGTAAAAGATAAAAGTTTCTTAACGCTTTTTAAAAATCGAGAAAACAATATCTGGAATCGCGAGACTATGTGATGAACAATTTTTTGTTGTTTTTTCTGACAAGTTTACAACTAAAGATTCTAAGATAAATCAAGTAATAAGCAATCAGTTCCAAAGTAATTTTTAAAAGAAGTACACAATCAATTTTTGATGATGATTATGACGAGGAAAACTAAAATTTGATCCGAGTAGATATTGTAGATTTGACTTGAAAAACAAAATCTCGTTCTCGTATTGCGAGTCATTGAAGAAAAGACAAATAGAAAGCTTGAGCAAGAGATTTCCTCACAAAAGTCGATGATAATGTGCTAACGTACATATTTAGATTCGTTACATTTTATTACCATTTTTCACCCATTGTCCTCTTTATAATCTTGTGATTGAGCGATTATGCATTGTTTACTTTTAAAAGGTGCTTAAATCCACGTTTAAAATAACAACATTCATAGGAACACAGAAGATCGACAGCATCATTTTTTTTGCATGATACACTGAAAAATCTTGAGCATTTACAGCGATTCATTTATCGTGCTCATTTTTTCTTGAAGAAGCTGGTAATACTTTTCGAACCCGCTGCTGCCTTCTGCCTCGCCAAGTCCTTCTTTGAAGGTGGTGGAGTCTTTAGGGGCTGAAAGAAAAAAAAAAAAAACGTTTTTTTTTTTTAAATGCGAACTGAATTAACAGAATCTACTAAGAAACTCCAACTAGTTTTGGTTGAAAGTCAATTCTTTTAGGTTTTTAGATTCTAATTTTTATACTTTACGTTGAAAAACTTCCTATTATATTTCTGTTTCAACTATAAACAATTTGATTATTAATCCAACTGTTTTTTTTTAATCTATGTATTCGATTGATAACACCGGCAGACCAAAAAAAGTGGTCTGCCCGGCGGACTATACCAGCATATCTATATGTTTTTGGGTTCGCTGAATCCGAATCCGGTGTCCAAATAACCCAGATGGTTCATATTTTTTCGGAAAACGCAAAAATAGAAGTAAAATCGACGAAAAAAGCGTTTTTTCGTGTATATTTTTGAAAAAAAAAAAATATTTTCTTGCCCGGTGGACTTAACCAGCAGGTCTAGATGTTTTTGGGGTTGCTGAATCCGAATCCGGGGTGCAAATAACCCAGTTGGCTAATATTTTTGGCTAATTTAGAGTTTTAAAGACACACTACGATCTAATTAGGATATTTTTACTGCGAAATTGGATTGAGCGACCCAACAAATTATAAAGGTATCGTAATTAAGTTTACTCAACATAAAAAATTTCTTTCTCACCCAAAAAATACAGAAAAAATCGCTGTTTTCGTCATTTTTGCGTTTTTCGAAAACTATTTTATTGAAAATTCATTATTTTTTGTTAAAAAATATATTTTTTTTAACTGAGATTTAACTTTTTAGTTGAAGAATCAACTATTCATGTAAAAATTCACGTATTTTGTTGAAAATTCGTCTTTTTGGTATATAATGCAGCTTTGTAGGTTGAAAATTCAACTGTTTCTTTCAAACTTAAGGTATTTTGTTAAAAATTAGTCTTTTTGGGTGAATAGTTCATGTTCTTGGTTGAAAATTCGTCTGTTTATATGAAAATTTGACTATTTATTGACAATTTATTTTTTGGTGTTGAAAATTAATTTATTTTCTAAAAATTTATCTTTCTTAGTTGAGAACGACGTTGAAAATTAGTCTTATTTGGTAGATAATTATTGCTCTTGGTTGAAAATTCTTTTTTTTGGTCGATAATTCACCTTGAATAGTTGAAAATTTGACTATTTTATTGACAATTCATTATTTTTTGTTGAAAATTAATTTTTTGAACTGAAATTTACATTTTTTAGTTGACGATTCAACAATTTATTTAAAAATTCATGTATTTTGTTGAAAATTAGTCTTTTTTGTTTAAAGTTGAACTATTTTGATCAAAATGCATTTTTTTGCAAATTCATCATTTATTTAATTTTTTTAATCGAAATTTACCTTTTTTAGTAGAAGATTCAACAATGTATTTGGGAATTCATTCTGTTTAAGAATTTGTCTTTTTTGATAAACAGATATTTATAATTTTACTTCAAAATTTGACTATTGCATTGACCATTCGTTATTTTTTTAAATTATTTTTTTTTTACTAAATTTACCTTTTTTAGTTGAAAATTTATTTCTTTCAAAGTTAATGTATTTCACTGAAAATTCGTCTTTTTGGTATAGAATTCACATTTGCAGGTTGAAAATTCAACTATTTCTAGGAAAATTCATGTATTTTGTTGAAAATTAGTCTTTTTTGGTAAATAGTTGATGTTCTTGGTTGAAAATTCGACTCTTTGTATGAAAATGTGACTTATTGACAATTTGTTTTTTCGTTGTTGTTGAAAATTAGTCTTCTTTGGCAGAAATCGTATTTTTGGTCGAGAATTCATCTTTGTAGGTTAAAAGTTCAATTATTTGTTTAAATATTAAACTATTTTGTTGAAATTTTTATTATTTTTTGAAAATATAACTATTTTTTACAGTGCCATCTTTTTCTGAAAATTCGAATGTTTTGTTGAACTTTCGTCTCTTTTCATAGAAAATTAGTCCAAGGATTACAAATTAAATTTTTTCGGAAAAAATGTATTCTTCGTTGATTCAAAATCAACTTTTTTGTTGAAAATTCATCTTCTTTAATAGAAAAGTTATTTTTCTAAATTCAAAAATTATTCTTTCTGGTTTGAAACAGGACTTTCTGATTGAAAAATCAACTGTCTTCTGAAAAATCCGAAAATTCGTATCTTTTACTTGAAAGTTCAACCATTTGGTTGAAAATTACCTTTTTTGTCGAACATTATTCTTTTCGGGTTTCAATGTCAACTACTATTTAAAATATTCGACTTCATAAATTTAAAACTGAACCGTTTTCTTAAAAATTCATCTTTTCCAGTAGAAAATATTTTTACTTAAAATCTTAAGTATTTCATATTGAATTTTATATATTACCTACACATTAATTTTATTTAGAATAATTTATTTATCTATTTTCTTGAAAAATCACCCCATTTCCCCTGTTTTCAGTTAATTTTCGGCTGTTAAGTGTAAAATGTTTTAAATTAATTGAAAATAAAAAAATAGGGGAAACCTTTTCGGGCTTTGTCAAATCGAGTGCTCCATTTCGCGGAACAGATTCAGATTCCTGTGGTTCCTTCTTATGTCTCTTTTCATCAGCTGTATCTTTCGGGCTGTTCAATTTGCGTTTCTTTTGTTCCACCTCTTCCGGCAAATTCAGGTGCTGAGCCAACTTTTTGGAGAGATCCTCGGCCAGGTATTCGGAGACAATACCGTGTGCATATCTAAGATATTCTGTAAAAGAGAATTATAATAATAATCTTTAAATTCATTATTTCTTCAATTTGAAATATATCAACATTCAAGAATTTTTAAAGAATCTTTAAAAGTCAATAGTTTTCAATTGTATTTCTTAAAAATTGTAAATTAAAGATTGAACTATTTAAAAAAAAGTGATCCAAATTTCATACTTTTATATTCAAAATCTTAAAAATTGAATAACTTATATTCTATATTTTCAAAATACAAAAATTTTACATTTTAAATATTCAAAGTTAAACTCTGCTAAAAAATGTTCCACATTTCATATCTTCAAAGTAATAAATAATAAATAGTAAATCTTCAAAGTTAAATCATTTAGAATTCTATGTTTTCAAAATTCAATCATTTTCAATTTGAAAATCTTTTAAATTGAAGAATTCCTAATTTTGTGAATTTATCATTAAAAATTATGCAAGTATTAGGTTTTAATATTAAAAATTCTGTAATTTTCATAATTTACATTTGAAATTTCATAAATTCCGAAAAATGATAAATCGAAGCTCTCGACTTTTAATCTCCAAAATGATGAAAATTTAACAAAAATTGTATTTATACATCCTTAAAATTAAAGAATCTTAAACTGGAAATCATTAAGACTAAAGAATTTTTTAATATATATCTTCATAATGATAAAACTTTTAATTGTAAATATTTAAAATGGAACCTTTTTTACATTTGAAAATTTACCATAAAAATTATGCAAGTTTTGTTTTACACTGAACAAAATTCCGTAATTTTGACGATCTACGTTCGAAAATTCTTCAATTTGAAACATTTAGATCGAAAAAATTGATTTTTGCTCTTCAAAATTACCATTAAAAATTGCGTAATTTTGATTTCTTTAGAAAATTCTTCAATTTCGATGATTTCAAATTGAAAACTTGACCTTTGATTTTCAAAACCATAATAATTTAGGAATTTTTATTTATAACTCCTATAATTTAAGACTTTTTAATGGAATCTGTACAAAATTGTAAAACTTTAATTTGCGAAACTTCAAAATTGAATAATTAAAATTTTTTCAATTAACAATTAAAAATTATACAAGTTTCACAATTAAAAATTCTGTAACTTTGATCATTTACATTTGAAACTTAATCAATTTGGAAGATTTTGAATTAAAACCTCTAGACTTGTTTGTAATTGTAAATTTTTTAAACTGCAGAACTCTAAATTTTGAATATTTAAAATTTAAGAGTTTTTAATCCTGAAAATGTATAATTAACAATTATGCAAGTTTTAAGTCTTATCATGAACATTTTTGTAGTTTTGATGATTTCCATCCCTATTTTTTCATTTTTAAAGATATAGAATTTTAAACTTCACTCTCGATCATTAACATTATCAAAATTTTAGCATTTTTATTTATACATCTTCGAAATTTAAGTTTTAAATTTTCAATCTGAAAAATGGTCTAACTGAATCGTAAATCGTTTAAATTTGAGTTTTTAATTTTGAAAATTTACAATTAAAAATTTGCAAGTTTTAAGTCTTACAATTAAAAATTCTGTAATTTTCATAATTTACATTTGAAATTTCATAAATTTCGAAGAATTATAAATTGAAGCTCTCGGCTTTTAATCTTCAAAATAATTCTTCAAAACTGAAACTTTTAATTGTAAATATTTAAAATGGAACCCATTTTACATTTGAAAATTTACCATAAAAAATTATGCAAGTTTTGTTTTACAATTAGCAAAATTCTGTAATTTTGATGATTTATGTTAGAAAATTCTTCAATTTGAAACATTTAGATTAAAAAAAGCGATTTTGCTGTTCAAAATTACAATTAAAAATTGCGTAATTTTGATTTCTTTCGAAATTTCTTCAATTTCGATGATTTAAAATTTAAAACTTGACCTTTGATTTTCAAAATCATAATAATTTAGGAATTTTTATTTATAACTCCTATAGTTTAAGGCTTTTTAATGGAATCTGTACAAAATTGTAAAACTTTAATTTGCAATAAAGAATTTTAAAATTCAAATAGTTAAAAACGAAGAAGTTTTAATTATAAATTTTTAATTTTTATCGAAATTTTAGCATTTTTATTTATACATCTTCAAAATTCAAGTTTTCAATTATCACTGTGGAAAATGGTATAATTTTGAATCGTAAATCCTTAAAATTTGAGTATTTAATTTTAAAAATTTACAATTAAATATTTGCAAGTTTTAAGTCTGACAATTAAAAACTCTGTAATTTTAATTATTTAGATTTGAAATTTCTTCGATTTGGTAGATTCGAATAGGAAAACTTGGCATGCGATTTCCCAAATCAACCAATTTAAGCATTTGTATTTGCGCTGTAATTTTGATGATTGATTACATTCGGAATTTTTTCACTTTCAAATATGAAGAATTTAGAACTTTTGACTTGATTTTCAGAATAATCAAAATATATGAATTTTTATTTATACATTTTCAAAATTGTAGAACTTTTAATTGTAAATCTTTGAAATTTAAGTTTCAAATTGTGAAAATTTACAGTTAACATTTTGTAGTTGTGATGATTTACTTTCGAAATTTCTTCAATTTGATAGATTAAGAATTGAAAACTTGGTTTCTAATCTTTAAAAACATAAAAAATAAGAACTTTTAATTATTAATTTTTAAAATTGAATAGTTTTAATATTGTAAATCTTCGAACTTGTACTATTAAAAAAATCGATGCAAAATTACATTATTTTAAGTTATAAACATTAAAATGGACAGAGCTGAAATTGCAAATTGCAAGATAGGTCTATTTAAAAAAGTTGTTTAAAATTTTCTGGTTTTAAACTATAAGCATTAAAACTTAAACTAGTTCAAAATGGATCAATACATTAAGACAAAGTATTCCACAATGTCTTTAAAACACATTTTATTACGATATAAAATCCCACATTAACTTATTAATTTTTTTCTTTCCTACTAATTCCCTCTGGGATAAAATCTTATATTTAAATAAAAGTTACATACTATTAAAAGAAAATAAAAATAAAAATGTATTTTTAATCGGGAATTTTACAAATTTTAGAAGAAAAATCTGTCTACGTTCAATTTTAACCATTTTTAAAATAATTAGTTGAATTTTCACCTTCCTGAATTATTACATCATCCAATTTATAAAGCGTAATTTGAAAATTTTCTATTTAACAAAATTCTCCATTTTAGATTTTTACTTTTAAGCGTACATTTTTAATTTAATGAATTTTCAAATACAGTCTTGCAAGACTTAAACAATTGAAAATTAAAACAGTTTGAATAAAGTTTGCCAAAAAGTGAATTATAATTGATTTTTTAAGAAGATTCTAAATCCGTTCCAAATTTAAGAATTTCCAGAGTTTCAATTTTTTTAAATCAATTTTAAGCTATAAATATTAAAACTTGAACAATTAAATTCAAAATTAATTATTATTAGTGCCGAAATTCCGGTGCAAATAGCCAGGTTCTAATTTTAAACAAAATATAGATTTTTGCGGATTTTTAGCAACAAATGTATAAACTTTTTAAAAATTGTGAAAGACTTCAAAAGAAGAAAAACATTTGATTAAGATTGCTGGGAAAATTGAAAATGATTTTTTATTTTGAATGATTATTTGAAATCCGAATTATTTAAAAAGATATTTAGAAGTTATGAAAAACTTTTAATCGCATAATTTTATATTTGAACAAATTTGAAACAACATGTATATTTTTTTAAGACTGAAATAAAATTTTGAAGCTTTTCCAGGATATCTAAACTATTTAAAATAAAAATAATTCAACTTCTAATTTCAAAATTGTTCAGTTTAAAAAAATTGAATCGTTCAAGCTTTAATGTTTCTAGTTTAAAATTGGTTTGGAACTAAATCTGAATCTTTGAACTCTACAATTTATAAAAGTTTAAATTTTTCAGTTTAAATGCATTCAATTTAAAATTATTCAATTGAAAAGTGTTAAGCACTTTCAATTTTATAGGTGTAAGTTATTAAGTACTTGAATACGAATTTTTTTAATTAAAAAAACTTTGAAGCTTCAACTTTAAAAGTTTGAAATTAAAGAGTGGCATCTTGAGTGCTTTAATTTCTAGATTATTTTTCATTAATTCAATTTTGAAAAATTGTTAGCTTTAGGGTTCGAATTTTTTAATTTAATTGACTGTGAAAAATGTTTGCGAACTGAGAGATGATCGGGAATTCTTCCCCATTAAAACAAATAAAACTGAACAACAAATAATTAAATGAAAAACTTACCAGCAGCTGTTCCACTCTCATGTTTGCTGCTTTTAACAAAGTTTGCACTGACTGCACCCTGAGAAACATGAATGCCCTTCTGTCTAAGAATCTCGGCTACCCTGTCGACTTTCTTCTGCAACCATTCCATTGCTTTCTCTTCGTTGAATTTGTAAGCTTGCAACGACTCGTCACCCTTTCGGTCCGCTACCAAAGACAGCTTCAAGTTGTGACATTTAGCCAGACGAGAAGTTTCTGGATAATCATCATCTCGTATAATTTGATCGAGAGGCATCACTTGTTGCGCCTGAAACAAAAAATTGAAAATTTATTTTAAAATTAAAGAAAAGAAAATTTCTGTAAATGAAAGATGTAAGGAAGCATCCACATATTACACTCGGGGTTTTATAACACAACAAAATTGAGTAGTTTCATTCTTTTTTACAAAATAGTTCAATTTTCAAGTCAAGAAGATGAATTTCTTAGATGAATGTTCAATTTTTACCCCGAAAAGTTAAATTTTCAACAAAAAAATTTTGTTTTTAGCCAAGAGAGATGGTTTCTGAATTAAAAAGGACGCATTTTCCAGAAAACAGTTGAATTTTCGACCAAAAAATATTACTTCACAAAATAGATGAATTTTTAACAACATGATTAAACTTTTAACAAAACAGCTGCATTTTTTTGACCAAATAACTGAATTATTAACCCACAAAGATGAGTTTTTCATCAAGAACATTAATTTTCCACCAAAAGACGAATTTTCAAAAAAAAAATACATCAATTTTCAAGCAAATAGTTGAATTTTCAACTAAAAAGATAAGTTTACTATACAAAATGAAACAGATAAATTTTTAATTTAAAAAACTATGTTATAACTATAATAATGTATAATATGGAACTCATGTATAAGAAACTAAAAAGAAAAAATACTAATTTTTAATCAAATAGTTGAATCTTCAACCAAATAGATGGAATTTTAACAAAATACTTAAGTTTCCTAACTAAAAATTCTAATGTTTAGAAAACAGTTGACTTCTAAACAGAAAAAGAAAAATTTTTAGCAGACAGTTAATTTTCGATCAAGAAAGATAAATTACCAGCGAAATAGATGAATTTCAAAGAACGAAATTGAATTTTTAAATTTTCAATTTAAAAGACTACTTTAAAAACGAATTTACAAGCGCAGTTAAATTCAACTAATAAATTCGAATTTTTTAACAAAATAGTTGAATCCTCAATCAAAATGAAGAATTAAAAAAAAAAAACAAGATGAATTTTCTACCGCAAGACGAAATTTCAACACAGTACATGAATTTGCAAACAAATAGTGAAATTTTCAACTAGAAAAGATAAATTTCAGTAAAAAGAATAATTTTTAACAAAAAATAGCGGATTGTCAATAAAATAGTCAAACTTTCAACCAAATAGATGAGTTTTCAACTAAACTTATGAATCTGCACAAACAAAAATTTCATCAAAGTAGTTAAACTTTTTACAAAAAATAATAATTTTTAACAAAATACATGAATTTCCGAATAAATAGGTGAATCTTCGACTAAAAAAGGTTCATTTCAATAAAATAATCAAATTTTCAACCAAAGAGATGACTTTACAACTAAAATGATAGATCTGCAATTAAAAAAAACTAATTTTTAACAAAGCAGTTTAACTTAACAAAAAATAATTTTCCAAAAAACAGCACATGAATTTTCGAATAAATAGTTGAATCTTCAACTAAAAAGGTAAATTTCAATAAAGAAATTAATTTTTATCAAAAAATAACGGATTGACAATAAAATATTAAAATTTTAAACCAAATAGATGAATTTCCAACTAAAATTACAAATTTGCAACAACAAAAAAAGAATCTTTAAAAAAGAAGTTCAACTTTTAACAAAAAAATACCAATTTTTAACCAGAAAGACGAATTTTCAATCAAGAATATTAATTATTAACCTAAAAACACTAATTTTTAACAAAATACACGATTTTTCAAATAAATAGTTGAATTTTCAACTAAAACGATGAATCTGCAAAAAACGCATTTTGAACAAAGTAGTTCAACTTTTAACTAAAAAAAAGGACAACCAAAAAGACAAATTTCCAGCCAAGAACATAAATTATCAAACAAATACATGAATTAAAAAAAAAAATAGTTGAATTAATAAACAAATTACTAAAAAATGTAAATTTTCAGTGAAAAAGTAATATTCAATAATAAAAAAAAGAAATGTCAATAACATAGTCAACAAAGATGACTTTTCTACAAAATAGTTGAATTTTCCACACAAAAAATAATTTATGAGCAAACAGTCATCTGTACCACGAATCTGTAACGGAAAAATTAATTCTTAGCAAATTAAAATACAAAACAGGTAAATTCAACCAAAAAATATAAATTTCTAACAAATCCGATGCATTTTTAATCATAAAAGATCAGGTTTCAATTTAAAATATTAATTTTCAACAAAAAATAGAATAATTACTTTTTTAGCAATGCAAATTTATTCTCAACCAAAAACTTAAACGTTCAATCAATAAGTTCAATTTTTATACAAAATTAATTTTCTACGAAAAAAGAAAAATTTTCAGTCAAATAAATAGTTGAATTTTAAACTTAAAAGTATACATTCTTAAAAAAAATTAATTTAATTATTTTTGACAAAAAAAGGATTACTTTTTAACAAAATAATTAAATTTTCGATCAAATAGTAGCATTTTTTACCAAACAAGATAATTTCCCAAGCAAAAATATAATGGTAGACTTTTCAACCAAATAGTTAAATTTTCGACTTCAAAAGATAAATTTTCAACCAAAAATGTAATATTTAGGTTTTCAGTAAAAAATAATAATTTTGAACCAAAAATTGAACGAATTTTCAACAAAATAATTAAATTTTCAACCAAAAAGTCCAATAAAAACGAGAAAAAGGCAAAATTTCGCAAACTTGATTAAAGTTTATTATCAAAAAATGTACAAAACAATGTTCTCAAATGAAAAAAAAATGTTTAAAGAATTTAATCAAAAGTATTTTCATACTATTATCAAATAGTTTAAACTCATTACTCATTGCTCTATTGACGGTTATGTAAAATTACATTTATATTTTGTATTTAAAAATAGGAGGGTTGTCAGCTTCAGTGTCACGTGACATTTTGAGGTCAAAAATCACTGAAAATAGCATCACGTAATATGTGGACG
Organism: Acraspis erinacei; assembly: GCA_035041075.1. Classification (NCBI taxonomy): domain Eukaryota; kingdom Metazoa; phylum Arthropoda; class Insecta; order Hymenoptera; family Cynipidae; genus Acraspis; species Acraspis erinacei. Next base: position 24,110,527 of record JAWWLR010000166.1, on the reverse strand, counting down.
CTTCCTGATAAGAATAATGTTTAAAACCTACCTTTCTCAAATAAGGGAGGACGAGAAAGATGGGATCTATGGGCGTTGATAGATGCATTTTCCCATCGGATTTCACATGCTCGTCTATGAACCAGGACCTTTTGTTTTCATCGAAAGTCATTACTTCCTTGACTGTAGCGTCGCCAGGACTGAAGACAAACATTGCGGGTTGATTTGATGCCGGGTGTCGTAATTTAACCATATCTGGTTGTTTTCCATCCGCATTTTCCATTCCATCTAAAAAATAATGTAAAAATATCATAAAAAAGAATTAAAAAAAAAGAATTTACACCCAGTTCAATTCAACTAAGAGACGAATTTTTTCACGAAATAGTTTAATCCTCAACCAAAATGATGAATTTTCAACAAACAAATATAATATAGACAATTCTTCAACGAGATTTAATTATTTTTATTACATTTTATTGCTGTATTCATTGTGGTTTCGACCTTTTTAAAAAATTCATAAGACATCAAAACAGTTCAAGTTAAATTCAAAAAAATTCAAATGAACTCGACTAAATTAAAAAAATCCCCAAAAAATCGATTGATCCATTGACTTCAGTACAATTAAGTAAATTTAGAAGAATTAAAGTGAATTTAAAAAATTCAAAAGAATTTAACAGAATTCAGAGTAACTTCAAAAACAAAATTGCAAGTGTGACTAATGACTACAAAATAATTCAAAATAATTTAAATGAATTGAAAATTTTTTCTTAAAAAATCCATTTATTTCAGTAAAATACGAGTGAATTTAGATTAGTTCAAGGGAAATGATAAGAATTCAATGAAAGTCATAAAAAACAAAGCTGAATTTTATAAGTATAAATTAAATTGAAAATCCTTCAAAAATATGAAAAAATTCATTGAATTCAGTAAGCTTGAAAAGAATTTAGAAAAACTGAAATGGCGTTCAAAAGAATTGAATGAAATGTCTAAGATTTTACCGTGAGTTTATAAAACTTCAAGATGAATAAAACAAATAAAGTTTTAAAATCCAATGAATTGAGTAAAATTGAGTGAATTTAGAAGAATTCAAAAGAGTTTTAAATAATTCAGGATAAATTAATAAGAATTCAGCACGAGTTTCGAATGAAACTGCAACGAAAATTGGAAAATCTCTTCAAATTTTTGAAACCCTAAGAAAATCCTTACTTCTGATAAAAACAGTTAAAAATTTCTTTGTAGTTTCTTTTAATAACCTAAAATATTTCAAATCCCTTAAAAAATCTTGAAACCCCCTTTAAATTTTTTAGAGGACTAATCAAATAAAAAATTTTAATTTAAAAAATGCACTGAATTAAGTAAAATTAAGTAAATTTAGAAGAATTCAAGTAAATAAATATTTTTTAAAAAGAATTTAGGGTGTATTCATAAAAATAATTTCAAATCTCTTCAAATCATCGAAACCCTACAAATAAACTCCTTAAAATACACTGAAATATTATAAAAACCCGTGAAATTCTATGATATTTCCAGAAATCTGGGAAACTGTATTAAAGCACATTAAGAGCTTTAAAATCCCTTAAATTATAGAAATCTTCGGAAATCTAATAAAATACTGTGAAATCTTTTAAAATATCCACATCTTTCGAAATTCTAGAAAAATCTTTATCTTAAAATATTTCAAACACTTTGAAATCCCTTCAAATTAATGAAATTAATAAAAAAATTTGTTCGAATCTTTAAAAATTACCAAAAAATTTTTAATTAAAAGCTCTTGAAAATGCAGAGGTTTCAAAAATACCCTAAAATCTTACAAATTTTTTCAAATTTCTCGGTATCTTTAAAAATACCCAGGAATATTTCAAAATAATTTAAGACAATTCAGAAATAGGTGTAGACCTGAACTGAATAGTGATTAACCCATGAGTTAATTTATTGAAAGAAAACTGACTAATGTGAACTTTTCATTAAAAAAAAAAAAACTAATAGTGACTATGTTTCAGTCCTGATTATATTGTATAGTTACTTCGTCTGTGAGGCCTGTAATTATTTAACAAGTAGTATTTCCGCTAGTTACACTATTTCTTTACTCGGTCTAAGAATTTTTTTATTCAATTTTTTTTTCGTTATTCAAATTAAAACGCTAAAAAATTCCAAATATTTCAAGATATTTATTTTTATCAAACTATATCAACATTTTAAATCAAAAACAGTTCAATGCATCTAAAAACGACGACTTTTCAACTAAATAGTTGAATTTTCAACAAATAAGTTAATTTTCAACCAAATAATGGAACTTTCTACCAAAACATTGTTTAGTTTTTAACACAAAATACCAATTTGAAACAAAATTATTGTAGAATTTTCAATATAATAATAAATTTTTTAAATAAGGACGAAGAATTCTTAAATGAACAGTTACATTTTGAACAAAAAAAAATTAAATTTTTTCCAAAAGATATGAATTTTTAAACTAAAAAGACGAAATTGCAATAAAACCGTTGAATTTTCAACCAAAACGATGACATTTTAAGAAAATTGTGGAATTTCCAACAAAATAATAAAAACTTGCACCAAAAACGGTAAATGCCCAACCAAACAGTGGGATTAAAAAAATATAATTTTCAACCAAATAATGGAATTTTCTACCAAAATGGGTAAACTTTGAACATAAAAAGAACTTTTAACATTAAAGTTGAATTTTTAACTAAAAAGAATTACTTCTTAACAAAATTGTTGAATTTTCAACAAAACAGCTGAATTCTAATCCAAAAAAGACGACTTTTTTAACAAAATTAATGTAGAATTTTCAATTTAATAATAAATGTTTTAACCGAGAACGAAGAATTCTCAACTGAACAGTTACATTTTGAACCGAAAAAAAATAAATTTTTGCCAAAAGAGATGAATTTTCAAATTAAAAAGACGAATTTTCTACCAAAATGATGACAACATTCTAATAGGTAATTTTTTTTATTTTTCATGATTTAAAAAAAATGTTAGAAAAAATTTGATCCATGTAAAGATATATTTTTAAGTTTTCAGAAATTTTCAATTTTAAGGATTTTGAAGGTTTCACGCTAACAAAAGAATATGTTCTTAAGATTCTTCCTCTTTTGTTTAAAATTAGTTTTTTGAGCTGAAAATTTAACTTCCCTTTTTGCTTGAAAATTTTTGTTAAAAAAGTAATCTATTTAGTTGAAAATTCATCTTTTTCGCAGGAAATTTAACTATTATGTTGACAAATTGTCTATTTCGGACGACGTTTACAGTTTTTGATTTAAAATAAAAATATTTTTTGATTGCAAAATCCATTATTACATTTTTCATTAAAAATCTATCTTTCTAGGTTTTTACTGAAAGATGCGCAATTTTAGTTGAAAATTCGTTGTTTTTTCTCGTAAAAATGTATTTTTTAAGCTAAGAAATTAAATTATTTTGTTAAAATTTCAACTGATTGGTTGAAAATGAATTATGTTGTAGAAAATTCACAAATTAGTTTTGAAATTCAAAAATTCACATCCGCTCTTTATACTATTTAGTTGAAAAATTAATATTCTCGGTTGCAAATTCTTATTTTTTGGTAAAAAATTAATCGTCTTAGTTGAAAATGCTACTATTTGGTTAAAAATGTATGTATTTTATTGAAAATTCGTATTTTCTAATAGAAAACTGATATTTTTGGTGAAAAATAGAGCTTCCTGGTTAAAAACTGATGTATTTTGTTCCGCATTTATCTTTTTTAGCAGAAAATAATTTTATAAATTAAAAATACAACTGTTTGGTTAATATTTAATCTTTTTAGTTGAAGATGCAAGTATTTTGTTGATTCGTTGAAAAATCCACTCCTTGGTTGAAAGTTGAGCCAGTAAAAATTTATGTTTGTGTGTGTAAAATTCATAAATTTAGTTGAAAACTAATTTTTCTTTTTTGGAAAAATGAATTTTTTAACTGAAAATGTAACTATTTTGTTGAAAATTCTTAATCTTGGGGTGAAAGTTCAAATATTTTGTAGAAAATTCGTCTCTTTGGTTTGAAAGTTCATTAATCTAGTAGAAAGTTCAACTATTTGGTGCAAAACGAATGTGTTTTGAAAAAATTAGTTGTTTTTTTTCATTAAAAATTGAGTCTTTTATGTGTAAATTGAACTAGTCTATATATTTTCTCCAGTTTAAAAAATCGACTATTTAGTTTAAAAATAGGCTGTGTCTAGTCGTCCCGAAATTCGGGACGACTAGTCGAATATTTTTCATTAGCTGGGCTAGTCGTCCC